>JANHJO010003719.1:5051-17019 GCA_032468235.1 Pseudoxyrhopus heterurus | reverse complement strand
GAAGGAAGGAAGGAAGGAAGGAAGGAAGGAAGGAAGGAAGGAAGGAAGAAGATGGCAGAGGATCAGATGCTTAGATAGTGTCATCAATGCAATGAACATTAACAATTTTACATCTTTGTCAACAATATATCTCATAAAATGAAGAAGATGGCTTTCCCTCAGTCATTATGGGTGAAGAATTTCACTCCAGATAATGGAAAGGGAGGTAAACTTAGATGAATTCCTAGATAAAGAGGAGTGGCCTATGGCTCCCTCATCTGATTGCTGGGTTAGATAGAGCAATATTAATCCCATATGATTATGTTAGTAAAAAGATGTTACAAGCTTTGAATTAATGGTGAAACTTCAATCAATATCTAACCAGATAGATGGCAGATATACAAGTTTGGAAAATGGTGTATCTGAATTTATGGAGAGCTTGAAACTATAAAAACCCAAGGTATTAAATCTGACAAAAATTTGAAAGTACTGAAGAAAATTATAGTTCAAAATGTGAATAGTTATCAAAGCTCTATGCAGTTTAGCCAGAAGATGTTGCTCTGGAAGCTATCCCTAAAACTGGTGTCTTTCAGAGGTGTTGACTACATCAATCAAAGGACCTGGAAAATTATCAGAGATGTAGTCAAACACATCTTGGAAAGACTACTAGGCTACTTGACAACTTTTCTTGCACCATTGTGCTTGCTTCAAAAAATTATTTCTTTTGGTGTTTTAGATCTGGCTGCCATCATTCCTGTCATTCATAGGTAAAACAGAACAATACAATCTAGAAAGAGATAGTTTGCTCACAACATCTAGTCATTTTAAAATGCAACAGCAAGTGTATTCCTGAGGTGAGGGATCCTTGTGATCTCTGAGCTTGCTTGTTTTCTTGTAGACATTTCATTACCCAAATTAGGTAATATCATTAGCACTGATGATGTTACTTAATTTGGGTAATGAAATGTCTGGAAGAAAACAACCAAGCTCAGAGAGCACCAAGGACCCCTCATGTCAACCCTGAACTATAAATATTCTCCTTTTATTATTCCTGAGAGCCCTGGTGAGGATAGGACACCAAGACAGGAATCTTGCTCTGATCAGGGCGCCATATGATTCCATTATGTAACCAGAGCAGTAAAAGGTTGTATTTAAGCAGACAGTAAGCTCTACTGAACAGTGTGATTCATATAAAAGCAAGTATTTACAGGACTATCCTGATAATAAAAAATAGCCTGATACTAGATCCCAGCGTAATGCAGGGCTCAATCCATAGTCGTTCCAAAGTAGAAGGTCTAGGAGAATCATTGTTGGTTTATTTGTTACTAAGATTTTTATGATACCCAATTCTTGACTACCTCTGAACAGCATAGAAATATTAGCAATAAATCATAGAGGGAATTTATGTAAAAAAAATCCTGGGGTTAAGAATTTGTAGGTGATTCTGTTCATGTGCATTTCAACTAATTTGTGTGGGAACTGAATTGAACAAACACTTGTTATACTTTTTTTTTTACAAGAGGCTTTATGATTTGTAATTGGACATTGTTATATTTTGCATTCATTTTTAAAATGTAATCCTTATTTTCCCCACAGTTCTCCCCTACTGTATATGCAAAGCTTAATCATTGATCTTTCCCAAACTACACTCTTTTCTAGAAATGCTACATTTAAGAGGGCTGAGCAACACTTCAGTTTCAAAGACTGAAAGGTATTTCAAGCTGCAGTGTGAGGGATGTTCATGTAGCATCTTCCTGCAACTCCTTAAATTAGTTACCTCTTGTCCTGGGGTTTTGTGGTCGCTCTCCAAAATTGCTCTGCAATTCTGGGAAGAAACAAGTTTGGCTCAAAGAATTGTACACGGGTCCTATCTATGTCCCTCTCACAACCCAAAGCCCCTTTTTTGTCTTTGAATATGAGATGCTACACAATCCTATTGCCTATATATTGAGTCATTTCCCCATTCTGTCAGATTGAAAATTGCAACTCAGAATGAAATGTTGGAGAGAATGCTTTCAAGAACATGGCTTTGGGGGGGGGGTAATAGATGACCCTTTGCAGCCTTGGGTTAGATTATTAGACTGACCAATGGTCTGACCCAGAAAGACCAGATGTTTCATTATACAACTAGGCAACATCATCCAAGCTCAGAGAGCACCAAGAACTCTGCAGGTCAACTCTGATTGACAGATATGCTGTTCTGTTGCATCTTTCTTCCCACTTAGGTATGGCTTGACTAAAATGAGGCAAAGTCCAGAATTGATGTTTTAGATTTCACAATGAGTCCCCCTTTTTTCCTCCTTACAATTAGAGCCTCAAGAATATGGCAGGAAAAGGCTGTATGGAAGTGTGACTTGCTTCTTATATCCTTTTTAGTCTAATTTTTATGTAAACTAGAATCATTATGGAGTTGAATGGCTGTATGCTTATAAATAAATGATCAAGCTTCTCTTGGGAAAAAAATGATGACTCACCTGGAAGGGTTAAGAAACTTAGTGTCATCTTCCCTCCTAGGAGAATTCAGTAATTTGGAATGTATGAAAGAGGAATACATGTGTGACCTGCTAAGAAGATGCCAGCTGGAGGTCTCATTTCACTCCAGCAATCTTGAGGTACCCTGAAACTCATTTCCATTTTTCATTTGCATGAGGCAAAAACACATTGTTTTTGTTCTGAACATAAATAAAAGATCATCAGTTCCAACATTTGCTCTTTATCAGAACTATTCTTTCTGACAAGAGGAAGGATATTATCATTAAGAGCTGTGAAATGAATGAGGTTTGAAGGATAGTCTGTCATGTCCAGGAACTGAGAGAAAAATAGAGCAAGCATAGAAATAATTGCCTCTGGCAGGGGACAGTGCAGAGAATGGTCATTAATGATTAACTAAAATTGATGGGGACATCTGATTTAGTGTACATGTAATATAATGTTTCATTAAAATTATATTTATGCACTGTGTTAATAATATCACTATTATAGTTTTGTCCTAAAACGCTTAGGATATTTCCATTTAATTCAAAGGGAAGATGGATTTAAACCAAGATGCTTGCCCAAGGTCAGACCGTGTTAGTAAAGCAATGAGATCTCCTAAAGTGTTAGTTTGACTGCTTATTAGGATTCTCTGCTGAACTAGTTTAAATACACACAGAAATTATTAATTATAATAGAACATAGCATAGATTGAGTATAACATGCTATTTGATCCTTGAGTTGCAATCTTCACACACTCACTTGAGAGAAAGTCTATTAATCTCAATAAAACACACTTCTGAGTAAACAATCTTCAACCACACTGCTCATTTCTTTAATTTTATTGTTCTACCCAACATCTAAGAATATTAGAGAAAACACAACACACACACACACACACATACACATACAAACAGAGAGACAGACAGACAGACAGACAAACAGACAGACAATTCATTGATTGTTTAGCTTACCGATTAAGTTAAAGTTTAAACTTTAGAACAAGTTAAAAGTACATATAATTGTGGATAAACTTGATACTATACAAAAATGGTACAAAGAGGAGGAGATGAAGAAAAAGTTGATATGTCCTCTTAGGAAATCTGAATCTTAAGGAGTAGTGGAAGAGGAAAAAGATGTAGTCAACCGGGTAGCTGCTCTGGGCATCATATAAGTGCTCTGATTATACCCCAGATTGGTGGGACAAGGACAGGGTGGCCAATTCCCCATTTTTTAAATAAAAAAAAATAACATCCAGTTTTTATTTGGATTTCTTATCAACATTTCTAAGTTCTTTATTAGATAAGAGTGAAAGTAATTTAATGGGATTCAGATCAGAAAAGCTTTCCTCAAGGTTATTCAAAATATTTATTTAAGTTTTAATCCTATACTTACTTAATGGAGTAAACTCTATTAGGCATAGAATATTTTTCTTTGGACGTATGTTTAGGATTGCTGTAGTTTTCAGTATTTTTTTTAATGGCAGAATATTGGGCAGTATTTTTTTATGTTAATAGTCCTATTTGACATATTAGCTATCAGGAAATACACTGCTGTGCTTAATTGTGCAAATGGGTATCGTTTAACTCCTGCCCTTAGGAAAAAGGTTGGGAAAGAAGGATGGAAAATACCATCTGCAAATAGATTTCATCCATTTAATGTCAAATGTAGCTACATGTATTTTTAATAAATGACTTATGAAGATCATAATCCTATATTTGGAATTACTTAAAAAAATAAATTTATTCCAAGTGCCTGTTGCCTAAGATTACACTGACCTTAAAATAATAAATATTAGTATAATAATCTTACTTAGCTGCATAAGAAGACTTCAGAATTCTTTTTATTCAATTTTGCATTGATTAGAATTGGTAGGCACCCCATTTGTGTTACTACAAATAATACATCTTGCTTTTCCAAATATTTTTCTAGCAATTGAGCCTCCCTTATTATTTAAGATGTACATATAAACTCTTCAAGATAGATACAATGTTGATGTAATTCATAAACTTATTTTCATTAGATGGTGAGGCATAACATTTAAAAAAGCAACAACAGCAGCAACAAACCATTAAGATAAATGAAGCTCTGGTACTTTCGTATAACAGGGCACATATAAGGTCCAAATCAAAACAGAACCAATTAAGAAACTTGAAGCAGGATGATCTTGCTCTGGGACAGATTGCTTTCTGGTGTCTTCTCACCTAATGTTGGAGATGTGCATTTGAGGTTCTTTCATGTTTGTTGTCTAATCAACAAGAGCAACTATATTCAACAGATTCTTGTAGTGGAATCTCATGCATATTTACTAGACCTGACTCCCACTGAACCCAATGAGGCTTGCTCCCAACTAAATCAAAAATATAAGATTGCCTTTTTCATCAAAGTTGGAATTACAGATCTGAAAAGTGCAGAAACTACTGAAGTATCTCATGCAAAAACAACAGATGCTATGAACTCTGCACATGGTGCAAAAGAATAGGGTACTTTTAACACTCACCGATCAAATCATGGACAAGATCCTTGATGAGATGCCCAACAATGGCATAAGCCACAGCCACCACCACAAGTGCTGCCATCAGAAGGTAAAGCACTGCCTTGGGTAAAGGGATGGCATCCCGAGGTGGCGGTTTGTATTCCTTATAAAGCTGATCATTGTCCGAATCTGAATATTGGAAAAGCTGGTCCAGACCAGTGGTAAAGTTACTGGAATTCATGGATTGGCTATGGGACAAGTAACTGTCTTGCTTGGGATCCTGCAGGACACTCACCACAGAGTTGGTGGTGGCTTCCACTTGCTGCACCAGGTTGAGAGTCTTGTTGACACTGGGCAAAATCTGGGAGAGAAAAGTGCTCCAATCTTTAATTGCACTGATGTTGCAAATGAGCATAGTGCAAAGAAGGAGAAGGATCCCTCCACCAGTCTGAGAGATTTTAAAAATAGAAAATATGCATGTACTTTTGTTCTTCGCAAATCGTCTGCATGGACAGCATCAACTTAAACTGCAAAGACTCTGTCTGAGGGCCATTTGCCATTCTGCTTTTACATAATGATGGATGTGGTTCCCAGGGAGTCACACTTTAGTTCCCAGATGCAAAGGGAGAATACAGCCAAATTCTACAATAAGGAACTATTCCTGGAAAGGAATTAGATGCGTCCTTCCCACTTGGCACCGATATTTTCCAGATCTCCCTTCATGATGCCAAGTAAGAAAAGATGAAGAGACAAAAGTTGGTTGACGGCTGTGATCCTCTGGACACAGAAGGTCATCCCTCTTTCTCCAGTTTCTGAGGACACACCTTCAAAAGAAAAGACAAGCACAAATAAACTGAGCTATCAAACCAGGTGCCCTTTTCAATGACTTACTGTTAATTTAGCCCCCTTGAGGTTAAAAAATTAGAAGGCTCTGAGACACCCTACATAATGAGAATATTTTAAAAAAGGAAAAAAGACTAAATAACAAAGCACCATTCCAGAAATCAGCACCAGTATGTGCTTTCCATCTCGCTTTATTGAAAGGGAAGCCTTTCAATAAAGTACTTGAAAGCGGGGAATCCCCTCTGCCTACTCTCCTCCCTTCTTCTTCCTTTTTTTTAAATTTTTTTTTGATCGAGCAGCAGTACAAGAAATGAACGAACCTACGGTATGATCGAAAAGGAGTGGGGGGGGGGAAGCCTCTTCTCACAGAGCTTCTTTATCTCCTCGGAACGGAGAAAGCACGTTCCTGCTGCCTTGATTTAACTGCCCTCCCAGATCGCCTCAACATCGATCCGTTTAGTGGCGTTGTCTAAGGAGCGTCTCTACTTGCCGTTTTCCCCTCTGTGTCTTCTCGCGCCGGCAGGCATTCACAGTGGTGGAGCTGGCCAGAGTGCTGAATCCATTCTACCACACACACACACACACACACACACAGAGAGAGAGAGAGATACCCCGCCGCGTTAACCTAGCCGCCCAGGGAGCTTTGATGATGTCGACAGATTTAAACTCGCCATTGTACTTAAATCGAGGATAAAATAAATAAATAAATCACACTATCATATATGATCAGTTGCCTCCTCTTTCTCTTCTCTCCTTTCGCTATTCTATCCTGCATAAACTCTTTCTGTGCCAACATGATATAGCTGAATACGGGGTAGAAGTTGGAGCCTACTATTTACCTTAGTGATCAGAGGATAGCAGAGAGCAAAGAAGTCTTTGGGTGGCAAATGCATATTGCCTAGATGAAAAGATGCAAATGATTTCCACCTTCTTATTGGGAGAAAAAAACCCCAATCCTTTAGGAAGATTAAGTCCTAGGGAAGAGGAATAGGGCTGCAACTACACATACTTAGGAGAGAAAATCTACTGACATCTTCACTTTTGGCCCCAGATAAAAGTTCAAATGACCACAGCCATTAGCTTATTAGCAATTTAGCTTAAGAATATTTGCAATAATTTAAATTATTCTTTACCATAAACAGATGTGTCTTAGTCTTCCAATTAAGTTTAAGTAAACTGGTCTAAATCTATTAAATAAATGCAATGCTGCTTGAACTAATGACTTTTTGGTTAATAATTCTTCACATTTCTTACTCAACACTTCCAATCCATCAGTTCCCATTAGAAATGGCAATCTCAATTGAAATGTATGAAGTCTTTACTTTACATCTGACTTTTCTGAGCTAAATAACCAATTAAACTTATATTTGTTCAGAAATGAATCAGTGGTTTGCCTTATATACATCTGAATAAGTAAGTAGTACTAGAAAATCAGACTTTATAACTCTGAGCAGCCCTCAGCTTATGTAGCACATTTTGTATTTTATTGCAGGGATAAAAGAAATGAAATTTGGCACTTGGGGCCATCACAATAAGGTTATGGACATATAGTATATCCCATAAGATATATATAATCAGGAAAATAAAGGTGAATGCAATGTATAAAGAGCCTATGAGTTCTATTTTCCATTTATTTTCACTTTCTATAACCTGGATGAGGCTTCTCTCTCACTGTCAATAAAATAGTGAGGTTTTATTGACAAGTTGCCTCCTGTGGTGGATCTCACTTTTAACTACAGACTGGAGACAATGCATAGAAATACTTGCTCAGAAAATGGAAATAACAAATTGTATGGCCCTAAAAGACACTATGGTGGACAGGGAGAAACTGAGACACTAGCAAATCTGATATGAGAAAACCCTTTTTTTCTCCTTTTCCCAGATAATCTGATAATTCCTACACCTTTAAAATTAAAAAAAAAGATGTTGAGACTCTAGAAGAGTACAGAGAAGAGCAACAAACATGATTAAGGAGCTGGAGGCTAAAACATATAATGAACAGTTGCATTGGGTATGTCTAGTCTAACCAAGAGAAGGACTAGGGGTGACATAATAGCACTCTTCCGATATTGGAAGAGTCACAAAGATGCCCCAGAACTCAGTCTTCTCCTCCATTCTACTTTTATCCAAGAAGTTCTAAAAGCTACTAAAATCACAGTTAGGAACCATAATTTTACAGAAAGGTATTGAAAACAATAGAAAAAGAAGAAACAGAAAAAAGATATTCAAAGAAGTGATTTCCAATATTTTTTACAGCAGTTACTTGATACCATTTCCCTCCTTCAAAAATATTTAAATGTAGTTCCCTTTTCTACATGTACAGCCCTTTTAATGAAAGCATCAGTTCATTTTTATCCATTTAAAAAAAAAGTCCATAAAGGGTAACTTTTGTTGGGTTCCTAGGTTAAATAAACAATCTCCCCACTACACACACATAAAGACACAATTCAGACCGCTTATCTCCAATACAGAACACTAAGAAAGTAAAATCACCCTGAGAAATCTTGAAAGTTTGGACCCTGAAAAAGCCTCATTTATTTTACCTAAAGAAAATTCCTACAATTTATATAGGACCAGAGGTGAGGAGCTAGTATTTTATGGATAGCAGCAGGACAAACCCCATTCTTTCTCATAAGTCTCTTCTTGTTCGAAGTTAAAAACTGGTAACTGCATGTTAGAAAGAATTATGGGGACACTATCTTATCCCATCAGAAACGCCTGGATGAGGGACTGCAGAAGGAATCCATTTTGTCTTTCTCTGAGATATGCGTTGTATTGTAGCCAATATTAGCTTTATGTGCAAACCTGAGTAATAAATAAATGAAGAAAATGATTAATTCAGATAGGACCAGGAGGATGTATTTACAACTCAATATCTATATGATCAGTGAAAGGATTTGTGAAGGATTATTTCAACATAATCAGAAATGTGGCTCTATTATTACACAACATGCTAATTCTCTCTGCTACCCAGTGCATGGATATTTAATTTCCAGGTCTTTCTATCCACTGCAGTAAAAGCTACCAAAAGAAATTGAATGTTCAATCACTATTTGTTTTCCTTCCTCAGTCTTGCAATTTTATTCAGAAATTATTATTATTTTTCACTCATGAGATACGTTGCCCCTTCAACAGATGTGATTGTTTCATTATCTCAGTCTGTTAGTGCCTGCCTGTTTTTATTGCCACTTTCTCTGGACAACCAACCTATATTAGAAAAGGGATCCTTTGCCCATTATATCATTCCATTGTATAGATTGATAAGCTTTAGACCTACCCAAAGCAAAGTTGGTATCTGAGATCTTATTGTTGTTGCTTTGATTTTAATTGTGGAAGGCAGCAGCTTCAGACAGCAAATTGGGAACAGATGCAATGTATATACACATAAAAGCTGCTAACTTCATTGCAAACCGTTGACTGGAAGGTGTTTGCTAGGGAAGAGAGAGTTATGAAGGCTGCCATATTTTTTATGTTGCCTTTCTTCTTTGTAATTTTGTAAAAGATGTCTAGTTGAAAACTTAATGAACTAGCTAGCATTGGATTCTGGACTACACACTCAATAGATCTAGAGGGCATTAAATAAGCAAAGTTGGCTGCTTTTTGAACTGGTTTGGAGTGAATAAAAGTTGTAGTTTAAAACAGCAGTCACCAACTGGTGGCCCGTGGACCACTGGTGGTCCATGAGAAAATTTGGGTAGTCTGCAGAAAAATTATTTGCATTTTTTATATTGCACTAAATCAGGGATCCTCAAACTACAGCCCCTGGGCTGGATAAATGCAATGAACGTTTGTGTTGCTGCAGCAAATCTCCCCCCTTGGGGTCTTTTTGTGTGGGTCAGAGGGGAGCAGAAATTCTGACTTGGGGTCTGCTTCAGCCTCCTAGTGCGGGTCTTTGGGCAAAGGCTGGAGGGAAGTGCCATTGGTGGCGAAGAGCTAGAGGGCCTTGTTCCAGTGGGACTGCATCATGGCCTGGAACTGTCTGACCATCTCAGCCGCTGAGCCTCCAGGCGCCAGTACCTGGCCTTACACTCCCATGGGTCTTAGCTCTGCTTGGAAAACCTATGCTCGTAGTCCTCACTGAGGTGCTTCTGCCGAACCTCCTTCTCAGTCAGATCCAATTTGAACTGAGATAGCTGTTTCACCAACTCTTTCTCATGATGGCTGCTTAGCTCCAACAACTGCTTCCTGTTGGGGCCCTAAGGAGCCCAGGCAGGCAGGCGAGGAGTGGCTGGGAGAGGAGGGGCGAGAAGAGGCCAGCGAGGTGCCCTCGATGTGAGTGACATCAAGTTGGCCATGCTCATCCAGTCACATGACCACTTAGCCACGCCCACCAGGCCAGTCATTAGGCAGATCATATTAGTGGTGCATGGGATTTAAAATTATGAATTTTTTGGTCCCTGAGGTCTGAAAGGTTGGTGACCCCTGGTTTAAAACATTTGAAGAGCAGAAGGTAGCACATACCTGCTTTAATATTGTAGTGATATGTTGATAGTAATCATGTCGTAAAAAGGGAATTAGTGTTGCTGATATTTAGATTTGGAATCTCTTTTCATAATTGAGGATCTTTAGCCAGGAACAGCCGAAGATGAAAACTTGGTCCAGTGACAGATATTTAAAAGATTCACAACTGGCTGGCAAGTTTTTCTGACTCTTAACTGTTTTAACAATAGTTGCAACAATATAATAGTGAGATGTATTACCATAATGAAAGGGGGGGGAAAGCAGTTTTTCGCAGTTGTTACCCAGAACAAATTTCTGGCCTCAGAATTAATTTTAGTAAAGAGTTTTTGAGCTAGACTACAGATGATGGATTTCACAGTTCTAACAAAAAACAAAATAGACACTACAAGATTAGAAACTTGTTTTCCACAGTTTTTCCATACAGAAATCCCCATCTTGTTTCCCTGAGGCTTCTCCATTTCAGGAACTGAAAAAAGATCAGTTCAGGATAATGCAAACCTGAACTCATATATAAGTATACTAGTACTTCCCGGATCCACCCTAGAAATAATAATAGTCATCTTTCACTTGATTATTTATCCAATGACAGAGCATATTTTTTCATTACTAAAGAAGTCACTTGTAAAGGCTAATATTATACTGTAATTTCATGCTGATTGTTCTGTGACTTTTCTTATTTGTTTCATCTGAGACATTGAAATGAATCAGGGAGCCTTCGGAGTGACTAGTCCTGAAAAGTTATTTATATAAGAGCCCAAAATATGTAGCAACCTCTTCATGTCAGTATGAATTTGTATATATTTAATATTTTGCACGAAAGAATGTTAAATGTAAAATGATAGTTCATTACAGACCTTTTCTCTTTCCATGACACTTTTTTAGGATTGACAATAAAAATATGTTGTTAATGACTGAATTACAAAAACAAGGGGTGACTGCTTTTCATTATAATCCCTGCAAGTTCCACTGAATGCACTGAAGCTTAGGTAAATAGGACTGCAGGTGTGTCATACAAGCTGCAGTATTAGTTGTGCTTTTTAAGGAGAGAAGCATGAAATCCTGCTTATTAGAATAAATGCCTGAAAAAAATGCACCACATTAAAAATCATGCATTGTCTCCCATCTCTTTCTTCCATTAGTAGTGGTCTGCTACTAATAGCTCTTATAGATAGAAATAAGAATAGAAATATTCTTATCTGTATATACAAGAGGAAATAAATAACAGGGTTCATTTTTTAAAAAAAATTGTCATTAACTTCAAAGAAAGGCCCCAGATTTGATTAAAAAAGAGGGAATGCGGAAATGCTTATCAGATGGGAATCAACTCTAAAACTGATTTTAGCAAACAGTGGGAAGTGAGAAGTTGTCACTTTTGCCCAAGGGATGGGGAGCAAAATTAGACTGCTAGGAAGTCCCAGTTCAGACAAAATAATTTGGTCGAGTTTTTTTATAATATGTGGCTGCAAATTAGAGATAGAAAAGAGGTCAATATATGGTCCATATGTAAAAATTAATGCATTGAAAAATAGCTTTGAAAAAATACTGAATGCTATAAATGTATGAAAGAAAGTAGCATCATTGGTTAAGCAAGACAAATTTAGATGTGACCTCCATTTGTTGTTAGTTGCGAAGTTGTGTCTGACCCATCATGACAACGTAACTCCAGGCCTTCCTGTCCTCTACCATCCCCCAGAGTCCATTTAAGCTTGCACTGACTGCTTCAGTGACTCCATCCAG
>JANHJO010003718.1:110688-122061 GCA_032468235.1 Pseudoxyrhopus heterurus | reverse complement strand
GTTGCACACATGGTAATAACTTGTTCTTTAGAGCCTCAAGTGAATTACTGGTAACTGAAAAGAAATCTTCCACTTGGAAGGCACTGATATTCTGTGCAAAGCAAAGCGCTGGAGCTTATTAATGCAGGTGATGTCCCTGTATCCCGCAGGGAGTTTGGATGGTGACAGAAGATGGATGTGTCTGCACACTTTGGAGAGGCTGCTGTTCGGGGAGGGGAGACGCTGCAAAACAGATCTGTCTGCTTTCTAAGTCTGAATAACCTGGCCCCACACCTTCCTTCCTGAGCAAAGTAGGTACAATGGCTGGCTGGCTGGCTAACTAGCAGATAGACAGGCCCCAACATGTGCTGCTCAGGGAAGAAACTTGCACAAGGCAAGTTTACCTGCTCATTATCTGTGATTCACCTGTGGTGCTGCCTTCCGCTTCCACACTAGGATATGCTTCAAAGAGAAGTGGGTTAAGAGGAAATCTATTTTCTTTAATCTGAAAGTAAGGCTGGCAGCTTGGGAGGATGGCTGAGTCAATGGCTGCAGGAAGAGGTGGAGAAAGTAATGGATCTGATTCACCAGCATTTCTTACCTTACTCAGTGACAAAGGAGGCACCTGACATTTGTTTGGATGCTTTGATGGAATGCATCAGAGGAAGGAAGGATGGAATGTCTTTCTGCTTATAGATTTGAAGTGGAAAAGAAGATGCTGCCAGGTTGCATACCATCAAATTGATGGTATGAAAATAATCATAGGGTTGGCCAGGGTCTCATAGGTTGTCTACTCTAACCCACCCATTCACCCACAATCAGTTCAACGACCCAGGACTAAAACAAAACAAAACACCAGAGCATGCTAGAGCTAGATGAAGTTGTTATATGACTTCATCCAGAGGTGCTATTCAGCCAGTTCCGACAGGTTCCAGAGAACCGGTAGCAATAATTCAGAGAACCGGCAAATACCACCTCTGATTGGCTGACCACATGGCCACGCCCACCAGGCCACGCCCACAGAACCGGTAGTAAAAAAAATTGAATCCCACCACTGACTCCATCCTGATCAGGGATGATAGGAATTGTTGTCCAATTCAGCGAAGGAACACTAGGTTGTAAAGGCTGCTCTAGATGCTTCCTCGGAGTTTGATTGAAAGCCTCCCGTGAGAGGGAACTCACCGAGCTCTCCATCTTTGTGCCATACTGTTTAATCTCCTGGCATGACCTAAGTGACAAAGAAACATAGTTCACATTAATTGTGTCTTTGCCAATGTTTATTCTTTGCCCTCAGAATTTAAAGCATTCGTGGTATGTTAATCTCTAAATGCGTCGGGACTAATAACTCCCAGAATCCCTATGCAATGGAAATCCTGGGCGTTATCTTCACACATTTGAGAGGCACCTGTTGTGACTTTTGCTCTACCTGATGCTAAGGGGTCCCAAGAAGGATGGTAAGTTCCAGAACCAGATCAAATACAAGAATCCTGATTTAAAAAATATAAACTCAACTCATAACTCAGATTTGGCTGGAGCAGTGAATCTTAAACTGGAGGTATTTGTAGCCTATTTCAGCAAGAATTTTTTAAACTATAGCTTGATAGCTGATGCCTTAATTAAAAACCTCTCCCATGACATGTTTTAAAGGAAATTTGTAAAGTAAAATACTTTTAAAAAAATGTTTCTTTGATCCTTAGGAATCATAAACCAATCAACGCATCTTATCCTCAAATGACTATGCCTGGAAGTGAGCTATTAAAATCCCTGAGTGGTAAGCCTTGATGGAAAATGCTAGCACGCTCTGGACTGCAGCCATGTAAACATGCTACTGTAGTAATCATAATAGTAATACCAGGAACAATAACTTCACCCTTAGGAGCATCTGTGGGTGCTTATTTATTATTGATAGATTGCTGTTTTCTCACGTTATCTGCTGCCTGAAAAAGGAAGTTTCCACACCACGAAATTCCTTTTGTTTTGTAGATACAACAGCTATACTTTCTCTTCACTGTTGTGTTGAAGAAATAATTGTATACTACAAATATGCTATGCATTTTGAGTGTAAGTTGCTTGCATTCATTCCAACACAGACCTCCCCTCTCATTCAGTTCTCTAACATAAGCGTTATTTCTGGGTTCAGATTCATGCAAAACATGGCTATACCTTATCAGAAATAATTAGACACTCCAATTAATTTATTGATGACAACGTGCAAAAGAGTTTCATCCCTTTTCCACTCCAACAAGTTCTCCTACCTTTTTGCTGTTGTTGTCGTTAAATATGAGGATGGTTCCATATGACCATAGGCTCCTGAACTCTGCAATCATTAGGGATCATTACCTTCTTTTCATCCTCCCTGAATTGCAAAAAGGTATGCATTATTACCAGGTAGGATCTCAGAACAGCTTATAATTTAATTTGCATGAAGGAGAGTCGTGAATATTTAACAGACTTTATTGCTCAGAATGAGAAGTTTGAATATATCATGCTGTTTTCTCCAGAAACTTCTCAGTCTTTGTGAGATTTATAAATCGTTTTTGTGACTTCTTGGTCTCCATTTAATCATTTATTTAGAAGATTGTTGATCCATGCTGAGGAACCTCTTATAATCAGACACTGGCTTTTCATACAATCCTGTGGCATCCAGATCCCACCTGTCCATTTGGTCTTTAAAAATAACATTCCTAATTTTGCCTTGGTGTCACATTTTACAATCCATGTCGGAGTTTGAAGGAAGCTTGCCCTGTTCTTCATTGTTTTCCAGACAACTTTTTCAGCTAAAAGAGCTGTGATCTTTTTTAACAAGGAGCTTTGCCCATCCTTGGCCTGTGAAATCTTGATGGCAGAAACAGCAAGGTCTTCCCTAACTGAACAAATCTGTACTTAATAAGAGCAGGATCCATAAGAAGGGGTTTGAATGGATGACCTTTGGGTATCCCATTGTTTTCACTTTCCCCCTTGGGAATGGCTATATATCCCTCTTCACTTGGTGAACAGTTCTTACAATGTTATCAAAATAGTCAGATATTTTGGAATATTTAAAAGAAACATTAACAGAGCACAAACAAAACTTATTTTCTCCCCCATCTTGTTGCCTCTACTCTGCCTTCTTTTCCTCTGAGAGTTGGTATAGAGCTGCCTTCTCAATGTGATGCCCTCTAGATGTGCAAACTGTAATTCTTGCCATCTACAACCTGGCTGTGCCTCTTGACAGCACTGGCTAAACCTGAGAGCATAAAGAAACTTATCTTTAGGCGTGCAAAATGTACATGATCACATGCTGATGTATAAGTATTCTGAGCGACTTGGAAACGCACGTGGTAACAGGAGCACCAGCAGCTGCTGTTCAGCATTGAGCACAGGCAAAACTTTTCAGCCATTGATCCAACATATTTTTTACAGTAATTTTTCTTAGATCTTTTTGGGGGGGAAGTGTCCTCTTTTAGCCAAATCTCAGAAATGGAAGAGAACAATTTTACAACGGGATAAAGGGAGAAAATTATTCCATGCATGCAGTAAAAAATAAAAATCTACAACTTGTTTCCAGTCCTGTATGTAATCAAGAGACAGCTAGGGATTAGGCAATATGAGGGAGGGGGAATGGGAGAGGAAGAGAGAAAGCACCTCCCCGCCTTTTCAAACCTCCAAAGTCCAGTAGTTGTTCTTGTTTTTGTTTTATTTTTGCTGCCTTTTGTGAAAGACATTTATCAGAGATGTAGCGTAACACTGAAAGCATAGTTTCCAGGAAGGGAAGGAAGCATTGGGTCACAACATCATCACTACCCTTTTCCAGCAAACAAGCAAAGGGTGCTGATAACAAGGCCAGCGGTATGTGCTGCAGAGGAATGTGTCTCAATAGAGGAAATATGTGAACTAGAGTGTGCTACTAAAGCTTCAGATTTTTACAATACTTTTCTCTCCAGCAGGGGTTAATGGGATCCACTTTTGCCCAAAAAACAAAGCTAAAGAGAAGACCATGTAGAAGAGCCCCCCCCCCCCCGATAATGCAAGAATCTGTTCCGTTAAATCAGGAACAATTCAGCTTGGCCTGATTTTCCATTCTATCAGTATGGAATATCAAGACTTCCTTGACAAATTTCCAATTTCTGCAGAACTGACAAGTCTATCTACCCACCAAAGGGGATTCAGTCCAGCACATCTGTGCTGTTTACAACTCTCGTATGATTCTATTAATCGAGCCTACTATTTATTTAGGCATGCTACAATGAATAGAAGTACTATATGAGGATCCAGATTGTTGGGGGCAATATGCTGACTCTGTAAACCACTTAGAAAGGGCTCTAAAGCACTGTGAAGTGGTATGTAAGTCTAAGTGCTATTGCTATATGCATCTACTTCTACTTCTGCTGGATTGATATTGATCAAATGTGGGAAGGCCTGTAGTTCATCTGGGTGAGCAAACGGGAGAGTTTGTTACATTTCATGCTAACATTTCATTTTGAATGACAAGCACATGGTTCACAGGGATTTCTGCCCCAAATTAGATTTTGGGCATTGTGGTTTTGTACATTGTGGTCTTGTACATTGACAATACTCCTTCTTCTATGTGGCCATGCAAAATTTGCAACTGTGCCTTGCAAGAATTATCCAAACAGGCCACTGTAGCCACTCTTGTTTGAATAGGTTCACAGATCTAAGTACCAGAGGTCAGTGTCATCCATTGTAGGAAAGCATGAATGTGTTCTGTGATGAAATGAGAAAGCGGTGGATTTGTTTCCCGTTCAGGAAATTGCAAGAATGCAAACAGGAAATCAGTCAGGGATGCACTGATGGACTGTGGCGCCAAAGATCTGGTAAAAATGATACATGTCTAAAGTTGGTAGCATTGCATATTTGCACAGCACTTTCAGCCCTTCTGCACTTATTAGCTTGGTTCCAATTTTCATGCTGCGCAAATGTTAAAGTCAGTTCCAATGGCTGAGTTCTTTGTTTTCCATACCATGTATTTGTTTTTTACGGGGAGCTTTAAAAAAATTACAATTGTCTACCCGTCTACACAACTACACATCAGAAAAGATAAGAAGGAGCCAAGCCTCTGTTCAGTACTGTAATATGAGTATAAATAGTCCTCGATTTACGATCACAATTGAGCTCAAAATTTATGTTGCTAAGTGAAACATTTGTTAAGTAAGTTTGCCCCATTTTACGACTTTTCTTGCCACAGTTGTTAAGTGAATCCCTGCATTTATTAAGTTAGTAACATGATTGTTAAGTGAATCTGAAAGGTCATAAAAACTGATCACATGACCCCAGGACACTGCAACCATCATAATTATGAACCACTTACCAAGCATCTGAATTTTGATCATGGGGATGCTGCAATGGTCGTAAGTGTGAAAAACAGTCATAAGTCACTTTTTGAAACTTTTGAAACTGTCACTAACTGAATGGTTCTAAGTCAAGGACTACCTGTACTGGTTTTGCACAGGAACGATATATGGCTACCACATTTTGTATGTGTTCCAGGTAATGTTGCCCCAACTGTAGTATTAATTTTCCAACTGATAGGTAAATTATTTAAATTGAACAGAACTGCTAAGAAATTCTGATTCTCTCTTCTGTCCCTCCAAGTTCATTTACTAGTTATGTAAACTTTAGGTGGCAAATATTTTGCAAGTACAATGAGCATATCTTTGTTACTGTTTGCATCATAACTAAAACTCCCTCCTGACTTGCTAACATTTCAGAATGGTTTTAGAAATCACCTTAGCTTTTATATTAGAACATAGTAACTTATGACTCTGTTCATCTAATCAAGTAGCTTATAGTTCATAGAGGCTTACAATATCATATATCTTTGGCTTTTCTGATGTCACAAGGTTTTTATTCACATTACTACATTGGGAACAATGAAGGCCACCTCTTCTTTTAATTAAAAAAAAGAATGACAGCTACTTAGTGATAGAAGTAAAAATTGTTTATTTGTTAAATTTATTTGCCGCCTATCTCAGTGTTGGGTTACTCTAGATGGCTAATAATAATCTTTGGGCTCTAGGTGGATAATAATAATCATACAGTGTTATACAAGCACTCACAAATTATACATCCTGAATTAAAATTCACAATAAAAAACATTTCGGTTGAACTAATCTTTATATGTGAAAGAAAAGGGGAAAGATAAGAACAGTTTGAATATTCTTCTCACAGACAAAACAAAACAAAACTTGATCAGATTGCTGGAAATCCCTCTTCCTTGTCTCTCTGTCAAAAGAAGACTAATTCTAATGTTGATAAATGATATCAGTAAGAACACTTTTTGTTCCAGCAGAACTTCCTCTTTTGTAATTTCCACATTCTTACCTTATTGTCACTACCCAGAAAAAGTTTGAGAACTTAATTATCATTTGTAATCTATCATCCCCTCCCCACCCCTTATGCACGACAGGAAAAAAAAAAAAAACCCTTCAAGCTGGAGTCCATGGCTCTCCTCCTGGTTTATCTTTCCAACTATCCTCAACGTAAGCTCTACCTGGCTAGTGCTTTTCACCGCTCTGCAGGAATCTGAATTTTAACAGAATAACAGAGTTGGAGGTCTTCTAATCCAATACCCTGCTCAAGCAGAGGACTCTACACCATTGCACACCAATGGGTGTCCAGTCTCTTCTTAAAAGCCTCCAGGGACGGAGCACCCACAACTTCTGAAGGCAAGCCATTCCACTGGTTAATTGTTCTCACTGTCAGAATGTTTCTCCTTAGTTCTAGGTTGCTTCTCTCCTTGATTAGTTTCCATCCATTGCTTCTTCTCTTGCCTTCTGGTGCTTTGGAAAATAGGTTGACCCCCCTCTTCTTTGTGGCAGCCCCTCAGATATTGGAACACTGATTTGAATGTTGTCTCCCTAAGCACTTTAATACTGTAATCCTAAGTACTGTATAACAATTTCCTGTACAACATATGGTTTATCCCTAAGAAACAGCATCTTTGTCACAAGATTATTGCTGCCTCTCTCCCCTTCTTTCATTCATTTTCTTCCACCCCTCCCCTAGCCATAATTTATCATGTGAGAACCAGTCAAATCTTGGTCTTAGCACTGGCTGGCAGTTTACACAACTAATCCATGGCCTATGTGTGATATTAAAATATTGATTTTGACAATTGAGTAAGTATGTTTTCACACATTAATGAAAACTGATTATAATTGAAGTAAACTTACCCCCCAGTTTATCAAAAGTTTATCAGAAATTTTCAAATATTTGATGGACTGCCGTGCAGAAGATGAGACAGCTTCATTCTTCACTGTTTAGAATGGTATGACTAATTAATAAGGCAATAATTTCTAGTTAAGTATTAGGAAAAAACAGTTTAATACAGTGGTGGAATGGAATGCCTTGGGAATTGATGGTACTTAACCAGAAACTGTGTAGTCATCTGTCAAAGATGTTGTAGTTGCAAGATTCCTGCACTGGTTCCAAGGGCTGGAGAAGATGACTTCCAACATCTCTAAAATGTTATGATTACACTAGCTCCGAACATCTGCTATGAAAGTCAAAATAATAATCCTCCCTGAAAAGCATCTCTAACATCTCAAATATGGAGAACCATGCTAGAAGAAAGATGGAGTCTACATTCTGTGATTGATGGTTTTCAGTTCTTCAGAGTGTTCAGTCCTAGTCCAGAAATCAACCTAGTTTTGGCCTGAGGGCAGGGGATGGGGAGATAACTTGCACACTGAGGAAAGCTACTATTTACATAAAAATGTAAAGAGAAAGAGAAGCAGTTTGCTATAGTGGTTAAATATGCGGCACTAGAACTTTGGGGGATTTAAGTCTTACTTTAGGCACAAAAGCTGACCAGTTACTCTCCCTTCAGCCCTAGGATGAAAGCAAGATCAAACCACTCCTGAAAATACTGCTAAGTAAATTCTGTGGACTTGGCCATGTAGTTGCCAGGAGTCAAAACTGACTCCAAAACCAACTGACTGATTGACTGACAAATAAGAGGAATAGGTGGGACATGCTTCAAGAAAGATTGCTCACTGGGAGGTCAGGGATCTCCATGAAGGTATTTTAAAAAGTCAAGATGGCAGCTGCAAATAGATAATTGAAGCCTTGCATCACACATAATTCATGATCACAGCCACCATTTTGACTTTGTTTTTACTACCCCTACACCCTGAAGACAGCTTTCCTAATCACCCATAATTCCATAATGTAGGATGATCAGCAGATACCTTTTAATATTGTAGATCTGTGTTGTGGTTAGGTGTATCAACATTTTTTTTTTGCAGAGATGGATGCTGTTCAATAAGCATGATCTATTTCATGCTTGTTGAAATGCAATAACAAATCACTTAACTTTTGTAAGGTATTTTTATATACCCACAGTGCTTTGGAAACATTTTACTCCTTTTAATCTTTACAACTCTGTAAGTCAAGTCAGTATAATTAACTCTTATATTGCAGAGAACAAGTAGCAAAAGGCAGAGAGCATTAAACGTTTTAGTGCCATCATGGCAGAAGCAAAATCCAAGAATTCTTGGTCCATACTTTGAGCTAGCTATTATGCTGCAACAGTTTCCAGCATCATAGAGACAGTTCTTGTGTTCTTTCGTGTGTTGGGAGGAATGCCTCCTTGACTATGTGTCTTCCACCCTTTGGTTAGGAATTAGAAAGGCCAACACCCCACCCTACCATCTGCCTGCTAGCAAATGTCTAAAAATGGTTTGCAAGGGATGAATTTATTTTTTAATTGGCGCAACTTGCAAACCCTAGGAGTTGTGGTATGCTAAATATCAGTATTCCTGAAAGACCAGTTGAAACATCTTCTAGATCAGGAACTTTTTTTGCTTTTTTACATCATCAGAATGGTCAGACAAGCATTTGTTTAAAGAATTATGGAGATCTGGAGCATAACTTTAGGATTGGGGGGTTTTTAAGCAGTGAAATTGATAGTTTAACTTCCCTCCCTCCATTTTGTGATGAAGCAAACAATGTTTTCCTATATCTGCATAATGAGCTTGGCATTTATAGATTCCCATATACAGTACTGAACAGACAGAACATAGAGCAACAAAAAGGAAGTTCTACTTAGTTGCTATAAAAGAACTAGAATTACTATCATGGTGAAAGCTAGTTTACACCTAGCTCAGAATGACCAGCTTCTTGATTATATAGAGAAGCTGGTCATTCTGAGCTAGGTGTAAACTAGCTTTCATCATGATCTAAAGAGTTATAGTGGTCTAAACCAGGAAACTATTTTTGGTGCATAAATAATTTCTTTATCTTACTGTCTCAAATTTTGGAGCAGTGATGCATTCTCATTGCCTCCAAAATAACGAAGAGTTTGTCTTCAGAATTCATTCTTTTAAAGCATATTCAACCAGGCCAAGGCTAAGCAGACTGTACTTCCTGCACACAGATGTTGTCCTTCTGCGTCCTTAGTTGCTCAGTAACACTAACGCAACCCAGTTCTTAAAATTTTTCTTTCAGTTTGGTCTCATATGACTTTCCAATACAACTTAATTATAATTTATTCTCTCTGTTTTTTTCTTAAATATTGGAAAAGGCCTCTGCCTGTTGAAGAGAGGATGCTCCTGAAATTAAAATAATCACCAAAGTATCAGTATCATTAGACATCTTTGGTGAGCCTGTCCTCAACCCCTGTTTTTTGTAGTTCCTAGAAGTCTCTTTCATTGTATTGCAAAATTTGGGGTTTCGAACATTATCCCAGTTTAAAAAGATTCCCCCTAACCCTTCCCATACTTAGAAATACTGACAGTACCTACATGCATGATATAGTTCCATTCACTTTGCATTTTCATTCCATATGTTGAAATTCCCCAAAAAACTCACACACCGTCTCTTAACCTAGTAGATTGTAGATTGATTACAAGAACGGGAAAAGCAGCTCTTTCATCAACCATCACCTAATGTTCCAGAAAGGTAAAACAATAAAATAGTTTCCTAGTGAACAGGAAATACCCCTTTCTGAAAGGTGGATAATGATTGCAAAAGAAGATTTAGAGATATGTCAACATCAGCCTTTAATTGTTTCTTACCCATTTGTGGAATTTTATAGTGAGTTCAACTGCGATTGTCTTCCAAACGAGGAGGGTGCCTGATCAGTGCTTATATAGGCCCCCTCCTGCCTGTGAACTCCATGACATTATAAGTGTGAGAGACTTCAGAAGCCCTGTATATATCGATAAAGACTGCTTCAAGGCAGTGACTACCTCTTGTGAATCAACAGCCTTAGCACTTGAAGGGATTCTCTCACCCCAACTCATATCTTCAGAGATCCCATTATAATGATCTGATTAGTAAAGGAGTACAAAGGCATAAGGGGGACTGGAGACAAACAGGGGGAAGAGGTGTTGTGTTCAAATATTGATTTCAGGGGGCAGGAGAAGATGGTCTTTTGGTTGGCATACTCCACATTTGATCCTTGGCAAGAACGGCAAGCAAGACTTGATTGCTGATTCTCTGTGTATGACCTGTAGTGCAAATATATAAACATATCCACAACTATAATGTGCTGTTACCCAAATACAGGTGAAAATAGTAAAAAAAAAATCCAATTCATTCATAAGCACATTTTAACTAGATTCAGAGGTGTGGGAGATAGAAAGGGTGGCCTTTCGAATGATCCTTAGATAGAATTTGATTCTCTGTCCAAAGAAAAGGTTTTTTTCCTATTCAACTGAACAAATGGATACATAACTTAAGTGAATAAGCTAAATGTTTTCCCCTCTGATTGAATTCATGTACCAATTAAGAAAATGTATTAGTAGAGTAGCTTTATTCATTTAAAATGGGATGAATATGATTTTGGCTTTAAGAATATGGCTATTTTATAGAAAACAGAGGAGTTATGCCCAAACATTAATTCTATCTGAGTGTCAGGAGAATATAACTTGAAATTTAATTTATGCCTTAAGTCATAGGTATTACTGCTAGAACATTGGTGTAAATTTTCATGAAAATACATACAACTTTTAAGGCAATTTTAAAAAAAGAATAAACTTCTGAGGAATTATCATGTTCATTGTATTTAATAAACAAGTGTGATTAAGTTACACTGGATGTATTGTTGCACAACTGTGCCTGTCCTGGCCCTGCCTACTTTTTTCTAACTACATGCTACTAATTCTAGCATGTGGATCTGCAGGCTCTGGTAAAAAACGTCAAGCTGATGGCTGCAGCAGCGTGATCAAACCAATGGCCCATGATGAACTGTGACGGCAATGTGATTAGAATGCATTATTGCAGGCTAATTCTGCTGACTGCTGATTGCCTGCAGTTTGGCAGTTTGAGTCTCACCAGCTCAAGTTTGCCTCAGCCTTCCATCCTTCTGAGATTGGTAAAATGAGGACCCAGATGGTTGGGGGCAATATGCTGACTCTATAAACCACTTAGAGAGTACCGTAAAGTACTGTG
>JANHJO010003718.1:71605-83946 GCA_032468235.1 Pseudoxyrhopus heterurus | reverse complement strand
TAATTCAAAATGCTGATTCTGCAAAGAAGCAGAAGAAACAATAGATCATATATTCATCTCATGCAAGAAGGATTGAATGAATGGATGAATGAATCAGAGTGCTTTCTACAAGCAGTGTAAAAATCCACAATTGCTAGGAATCCCAAACTTATAGTGGAGAGGTTCCTATCTCAGGAAATGTATTTATGTGCACAGACTATTAAACTTATAGAAAATGGAAAAAGAAAAAGATTGATGAAGTCAGAGAATCCACTGACAAGGGTAATATTTTGCCATTCTAAATTAAAATATCCAGGCGGAAGTAGCCTTAATCCATCAATTATCACCCCTTACCAGATTCTGTTGCTACTTCAGTTACAAGCGGTATAGGGTCATAGCTTAAAATGTGACCCTTGCTTAATTTGTTTGCCATGGATTGAATCTGACTTCCTGCTATTTTTTTCACTAGGGACAGATGCTTATCATGAATTCAGTACTGATTGAATCGTCTGTTTTGTACACTTCTCCCATTAAACAATTGCAAATTAATCATTTGTTGGGCAATTGGTTTTTTAAAATCACTTTTTATATTATGATTGAAAAATTGTCCCTTGGAAGTTAGGGAGAATTTTGAAATGCCCAAGGCTGCAAGCCAATTGTTGTAGTGCAGTTTTGTGCCTTATACACAGTACCAGTTTTCCCCAAGCATGAACTAAGAAAGAGGATAAAATACAGGGCAACTGTTCAATGTATGAATTACTAGAATTTTCATTTGTTTCATTTGAGCCTCCTTGCCCAGGCTTTTTATCAATATTTTTTTCTTGAATTTTTAATATCCTTTGCTTTATATACTCGATATCCTCACAGCAATTCTGTAATTTATGGATTAACTACATGTTTACATAGAATCATACCTAAAGGTTTACGTTTTTAAAAAAAAATATTGGTAATGTAGAAGAATTATGCTTTTTCAGTACAACATTCCCAGTGCCCTCTGGATGTTTGGGGTCAACATTTCCACAATTTTCAAGAAAAGTCATAATGTTGATTTATGGGTTTTATAGACCCACACATATGAAGAATCTCAGGTTTGGAAAGATTATATAGGTATACCAGCATGATGGAGCCCAAAGTTTAAATTGTTAAGCGAGAAATTTGTTAAGTGAATTTGCCCCATTTTATAACCTTTCTCACCATATTTGTTAAGTGAATCCCTGCAGTTCTTAAATTAGTAACACGGTTGTTAAATGAATCTGATTTCCCCATTTATTTTGCTTGCCAGAAGGTTGAAAAGGGGGATCACACAACTCCAGGACACTGCAACCATCATAAATGTGAGTCAGTTGTCAAGCATCCAAATGTAAATCACGCAACCATAGGGATGCTGCCATAGTCATAAGTGTGAAAAATGGTCATAACTAAGTCACTTTTTTCAGTGCTGTTGTAACTTTGAATGGTCACTAAGTGAACTGTTGTTAAGTTGAAGACTATCTGTACTAGAATGTTATTAAACTGAAGGAAATAGCCTCCTTGCATTTAAAATTGCATAAGAAGACTATTTCATTGAATTAATATTGCCTATTAAACAAATATTACATATAGAAGATGGAGATAATTCTTCTGCAAAATAGAAATTGAAGAAAACCAGGCAGTGTACCTAAACATAACTCTGTTCACCTGTTTTTATAATGCCAAATGCTGAGAGTATGGAAGGTTCATTTTTTTAACTTTATACAAAATTTTAAAAGATGCATGCTGAAAAAAAGTATAAATGTAGACTGTTGTTGTTTCATGGTTTTCATACAGGAGAATTGAGAAAAATATCAGTAAATTTAAATTCAGTAAATAGTTGTGAATTAAAAGGTATTAACTAAACCACTTTTCTCCACTACTTACTCCTACAATTTTTATATTATTATCTGTTCATAACAATGTGAAATCACAGCTGCCAGTTCTTTAGCTGATGTTGGCCTTCATACACATCAAGTTTTTCCCAAGAACCTAGGATGTTAAAATGTATTAGTGTGTTACATAAGTAGATCCAAACAGCATGGCTTTCTTGCAATTAACTGATGGAAATTTTTTCAAAGTACAGATTTTCTAAATGATGTCTATGATCTTCTGACATGACTTTTTTCAGTCTGTATTCAGAAATTCCACAAAATTTTAACCTGTTTATTTTCAACTATTTATTCAATTCCCCACCAATTTTACTTTACTAGCACATAATTTTATAGAAGTCCAGTGAATCAGTTTGATGACTATTTTTGTTTACAATCAGTTTGTGCGATCTTCTTGCATGAGATGAATATATGATCTATTGTTTCTTCTGCTTCTTTGCAGAATCAGCATTTTGAATTATTTGATCATTTTTCAATTTTGGTCTCAATTGCGTTAAGTTTGAATAGATTGCTCCTAAGCAGCCAAAATCTTTTTTAATGACCCAAGTTCTTTTTAATGTTCCAGGTTTTATCTTTATGCACATTCCCCTTGATCTGGTGTACAAATTGGCCACATGCTTTTTCCTGCTTTTCTTTTATTATTATTTACAAACAGCAGAGATAAGATGCTGCATGAAATGTTTGCAGCTTACTGAATGAATAAATGAATATAAGACCACATATTCCTGTGATTATATTTTATACAGAACATAAACTACTATTTATTGTATTAAATAGTAAAAAGATTCATTCATTCTATCTCTATCTATCTAATCTCTCTCTCTCTAATCTATCTATCATCTATTTTAGCCAAAGGTATTAGACCTTTATTACCCTTTTTCATTCAGAGTTACATATAAATTTATTTAGGATCTGTTTCCTTTACATATTATGAGTGCACATTGTATATTGTGTTGAGGGTTAGGAAAATATTACCTCTCTATTACGAAGCATTTTCCATTTTTCCCTGAAATACCTCATAGGATCATTATAGTGAATGATGTTGTAGGGCCACAATCAGTATCAGTTTCTATGTTGATTTGGAAAAGTGGTCAGATGCTTTTTGTTTCTGCCCAGTATGTTTGTATACATGCGCATGGGCCTGTTTTTAGGACACATTTAATCCAGTCAGCCAGCACTCAAACAAATCCCCTTACAGCAGAATACAATTAAATTAATGAACTGGGTCAAAAGTCACCACCCACTTTCTTCAGAAACAGCTTGGAGCCTTGCCCACAGCACTTCCTGGAATTTTCACCAGAAATTTTTTGCAAAGGCTTCATTAGCCCTACTCTACTGGCTAGGCATGCCTAAGTTGATGTGGCTTGACTACTGGGGCCAGGGTCTGAGAGGTATGTTCTGTCCTGCTAAGTCTTGACAGTGAGTTCAGTAATAGAGAGGCTTGTTTTTACAGCTGCACTTTCTATTTAGTTCTTGGAACACTAGGTAATGGAGCAATATGTGGTAATTAACTGGGTTTTGATGTTCCCATTGTAGGGCTGACTGGATAGAATTATTTGAATCCTATGCCAAATGGGGGCTATTTTGGGTTAAATCAAAACTCCTAGGACTTTGGGAATCAGTTCAGGGGATCAGTTGCTCCCTTTCTAGATGTTCCTACCATTATTTATACACACACACAACCTAACACCCTACTGGAATTTATAGTAAAACACAATCTATTTAATCAGTCTTCAAAATATGTGTGGAATGGTGCAAACACCCAGAGTTTTTATAAAGAAATTACACTGCACACCTACTCATACACACAGAACGATGCTGGCTTTCATCTGTAGCAATTTAGCTGTTAGCATCTGAAATTCTATAAACGTTAATAGAATGACTCATCAGAAATCTATGCTGGTAAATTGTTTATCTTATCTTTGGAATTCTGGAAAGCATCTCATCAGTCAACTTCTGTAAAAAGACACTCTGGTCAAGAATTCTCACAGGGATTCCTCCTTTTACTGAATAAAACTTAATCAACTAAGAGAAGCTCATCTGACAGATTTTCCATGATCAGATTTTCAGGAAGAAATGAAGTCATGACAAGATTAGCAGAAGAATTCCAATGAGGCTGACTTCAGCCAAACATGGCAGACTTTCCTAGTGCTGATGACAAAGACATTTGTTG
This sequence comes from Pseudoxyrhopus heterurus, assembly GCA_032468235.1. Classification (NCBI taxonomy): domain Eukaryota; kingdom Metazoa; phylum Chordata; class Lepidosauria; order Squamata; genus Pseudoxyrhopus; species Pseudoxyrhopus heterurus. The sequence goes on along the minus strand of JANHJO010003718.1, from coordinate 79,893 downwards.
TTATTATCAGAAAAGACTATCATGCTTGCAGATAACCTTGCATTAAAGACTGATCCAATATAGCATTATTTGAATTTGTACAAAACAGGAAGAAGATTAAGCTTCATGTGTATACTTAGATTCTCATTCCACTATTTATCCATATCATAATTTTAAAATATTTCTCTAAAAAGACTATTTTTAGATACAATTCCCTGCCAATTCCTAATTGTCTTCAAATAATAATATAGAGCTGAATGAATGTAAAGATGTAGTTCTCTCTCACCAACATGGTAACATAGCACAACAGCTATTACATGCTAAAGATTCTTTGAAATCCGTAAGAAATCCTGAGAAGACCTGCCACCACTAGATAGACTGGGGATAGCGGCTGGAATGACAGAGGATCATGGGATTTTCAGTTATTTTTCTTTTGTCCAAAGGCACAATCATTTTGGACCCTAAGGCACAGTCACTCCTAATCAGGAATTCTGAATCAGATCCATTATCAACAATGGCCAGGCTTGATAACACTAATGGAAGACCTATATTGAGCTCTTTTGCGCAAGGCTGAATTAGCATAATGGTAGTGGAATCAGAATTTAAGGATTAGAAATCAATGGAGATTCTCAATCGTCCAAAATCATGATTGTCCCAAAGGTGCTTTTCAAAAGGCAACTGGATTTTCTTGGGGTTTTTTTTCTTGAAAACATTTCGTTTCTCATCCAAGAAGTTTCATTTCTTCTTTATATGGTGGATTTACATCCAGAAATATTTCAATGAGCATAATTACTCACTGGGATAAGGAAAAAAAAACCCCATCTAAATTCCTATTCAAGAACAAAATGATATCTCTATCTCAGATAGTCATTTGTATTCAGGCAGCCAGGTACATTCTTTTTATAAATATTGGACTATCTTTGATTTTTTTTCAAGATACAAATTTTACAATAAACAGAATGATTATGAAAATGAAACCAAATGAACCAAATAAATCATATTAGTATTCTAATCACACATCACCTTCCACATTCGTATAGTTTTTGCAAAATGCAGAATTCTGTCTTCAGAACATTTTATACCCAGTTGATACATGTTTAAATACTGTTGGAAGTGCAATCCCAAAATCAATCTCTTTCCCTCCCATTTTTTCTTTTCTTTACCATGGGATGTGTACTCTTTATTTCTTACATGAAAATAATCTGTCAGTTTCACTAGTATTTATAGAGTTTCACTTTCCGATTACTGTAATAATTGGCTTCCAAGTAAGTAGTGATGCTTATTTTTTAAAACAGCTGTTCCTCTTCAACTTCATTGGAAAATGAAATCTTGCACAATAACTTTTTAAATTATATGTGCAAACTCCCCTGTATGGTAAAATCAGTATCAAACTTAAATTTACAACTTCCCTTCAACATCTGCAGGTTTTTATCTTTGTATTACAATGCCCATACTGCTCCAAGAATAAGATAAAAATTGCAAACAACAACAACTTACTGGCAACAGTATCAGCTGATGAAAACAGTCAACTAAAGGAACTTTGTTAAATTGCTGTAATTGCAAAATATTGTATAGTATACAAATAAATTCTAATTAAAATTAATGTAGTACACAGTGTGGAATATAGGGATTTATAAGCTTATTTATACTTGCTCAAATAAACAGTCATCACAATGTAGTTTTTGTAAATAGTTAGGAATGTTGTTATACTAGTTCTCCAAAATTAAAAACTAAGTAGTTATTAGAGGAGCTTCTGTTGACAATGTGCATTCTCCTTATCTAAGGAAAGAGTTATACTTCTCCCTTAGAACCTTTAGCTAGCAGCAATTTAATATTAAAAGTATTTTGGATATTGTGTAGCTTCACATAACAAAAACCATGGCCCAAATTGATGCTGATAACACTCATTCTATTTTTTTTTTAAATCTGTTGATTTAGAGTTTTTTTTAAAAAACTATACCCTCTGAATTGGGTGGCTATATTGTCTACCTGAAAAATTACCGAAGGACGTTTCATAAACAAGATTAGTCAACCAACTACTATTTTTGTAGAATTCACAGAATTGGTGCTGGAAGCTTAGTCTTTTGCTGACTTGGTTCAACTAAAAACCAACTGGCCACATAAGCATGTATGATTCTATTGTGGTTTTGTTCTGGTTGTTTTATGTTTCATTATTAAATCTATTTCCCTTTAAATCAATCTCTGCTACAGTACTTTCCTAACAAAGGATGAGTCCAGTGAAATCTTGTGCGAATGGCTGACAAGATGCCTATTAATTTTGATGGATAAACTAATAGCAATCTAGCTTGTTGGACAGGTTTTATCCCTTACGGTGGAAAGGACTGGCGTTCGATTTAATTGCCACTTTATCGTTTTCTTAAGTTTCTTGCACGTAATGCCATTTACTCGGAAGAAAGCCGAGTGTTGCACCTGGAAGTTCTGAACAGGATTCCCCCCATCAGAAGCCATGAGTCATTAGGAGGAGTCTTCAAGCAGAGTCGGCGTGGGAGTATCTGCAGCCGTTTCAGGGAGCTCCCCCATCATACGTATCTACGTGTGGCAGGGAGCTCCCTGCCTAAAAACGATTGCACGGTAGGCAGCAGAGATGAAGAGATATGCACCCACTGAATGTTACCCCTCATGTTCAGGCAATGACACAATGGCGAGAAAAAGACGGGCAATCATGAATGCATTTTCCTTACATTAAAAAAAAAAAAGCAATCCTCCAAGGACACCCTTTCCCTTTTCCCGCCAAGGATCTCAGCCCTTTCCAGCCCCCTCCTCCCGGTCTCCAGCTTCTCATTCGTACCCCCTCCTCCCCCCTCCTCTGTCCCCCCTTCTTTGGCGCCGTTTTCTTCCCGCCACGTCGAGCCTCCTCAGCAGTCCATTCTGACGAAGAGGCCCGGCGCGGGCTGCCAACTGCAGCAGGGATTGGCCGAGGCAGTGCCAGTGGGCGGAGTCTTCCCGGACTGGAGACCTGCCCGCCGGCTCTCCCCGGCTCCACCCCAGCTCTGCTCCCTCCCACTTTTACTACAGGCGGCTGAAGCCGGGCCGCCGCGCCACACGGGAGGGAGCAGGCTGGCCCGGCACGACCCCGCCCGCAGCTCCCGCCCGTGCCTAGGAGACGGCAGTTGTGCCGCCGCCGCTGCTGCTGCCGCCGTCGCCTCCTCCTCCTCCGAGACATTGCCACTGCTGCCAGCCCCGGCCTGCCTGGAACACGCGGACGGGGCGGGGATGTTGCTTTCTAAGATCAACTCACTGGCCCACCTATGCTCGACGCCCGGCGGGGATCTGCACCCCGTCAAGCCGCTGCCAGGTCAGCTGAAAGAGAACGGAAAGGAAGAGGGAAGGCGGGAGGCTGGAACCACCAGTCGGGAATGGTCGATGGATGGATGGCTAGATGACCTGGAAATACCCCGATTTAATGAGGCAGGGACTGGATTGGGGTGGGCTGTTTTGTTTTTGGCTTTGCTTTGTTTTGTTTTGAGGAGGGGGGGCGAGGACATGTCTGACAAGGCATGGTCTTAAATGATCTTTCCTTCCTGCCATTTGTAGGAAAGGAAAAGGAATCCCTGGAGAAGCTGTACCAAGTGGGCCCACTGCTCGGCAGTGGAGGCTTTGGTTCTGTCTACTCAGGCACCAGGCTGGCAGATGGAGCTCCGGTGAGTGATGGGTTTCGAGTGGAGTGTGCCCTCTCGCAGCCTCCATCGTTGCCTATTGTTTTTACCCTTCCCGCCTCCCCAGTAATCTCATATATTTTCCTTTTGCATTGGCTGCTATATGTATTAATTTTTATTCTCTCTCCCCCCTTCCTCCCTGTATTTGAAGGTGGCCATCAAGCATGTGTCCCGGGACCGGGTTTCCGAATGGGGAGAACTGGTAAGTTGTGGGGAAGGGAGGAATGCTTGGGATTTGTTATTGTAGAAAGATCGTCACAGTATTGGATGTTGAAGTTCAACTTGTTCTCCTGCTCAGAAATCATTTTTTTCCTCATCCCTTTTCCCATTCTTTATGCAGCCTGGTGGAACAAGGGTACCCATGGAGATTTTGCTCCTGAAAAAGGTTGGCTCTGGATTTCGAGGGGTGATCCGGCTGCTGGATTGGTTTGAAAGGCCAGACAGTTTCATTTTGGTTTTGGAAAGGCCAGATCCTGTTCAAGATCTATTTGACTTCATCACAGAACGAGGAGCTCTTCCTGAGGATTTGGCCCGTAGCTTTTTCCGTCAGGTGTTGGAAGCAGTTCGACATTGCCACAGTTGTGGTGTCCTGCACAGGGATATCAAAGATGAGAATATCTTGATTGACTTGAGCAATGGAGAGCTCAAACTTATAGACTTTGGATCTGGGGCACTGCTCAAGGACACAGTGTACACGGACTTTGATGGTGAGTGTTCTTAGTTTTCATTCAAAACTGAGCCAGGAAGTTTCATTTCTGAAACATAGTGTTCCCTAGACTGTGTTTTAGGTAACTTCACAGCAATAGAACAAGTTCTTCCTGTGATTTTAACAATTTGTCTTTTCTCTGAAGTATATTTGATTCTCATAAACCATTCCCTACATAAAATTGCTCTTGCCCAGAGAACTAATGCCTATTTGTGGCTAATCTTTAATGCTGTTTTTCTATTAAATCCGATGGGCTCATAAACTTACTTAAAAATGTGGAAAGGAAATGTCTTGGGAGGAAAAATCTATTGCAAATTGTTTTCAAGTTATGGTTACTAATTCACCTGCTAGATATAATGGATGTATGCTAAGCTGCATGTAAAATATTCTTTCAAGTCTTTGTTTTAATGGTAGTCTAACTAGAAGTCCAAAATAAAAGTATAGACCTCATGCAGTTTTTCTGTGTGGTAAGACTGAAGAGAGGTTTTTGTGTTTTGTCTTTCCCTGTGATGTCTGAATATGAAGCCTAGAGGAAAAGGTTACTGTTAAAAGCTGTATTTTCAGATTCACTAAATTAATCATTTTAATAGGGAAGCTGCATTTTGTAGGGCATAAATGCTGTGAAATTTGATCTAGGAATGATCACTTTAAAATAACCTCACTTTAGTGATAGAAATGCAAATAAATTTTTTTGAAAATGAGTTTGTAGTGATGTAGGGATTTAAACATTAATGTTGGAATAGAAATATGATCTGTGTGTGCATTCAAACTGTTCCCAGAAAACAAAACAAACTGCTTGCGTTGCTAACAGATTCATGGAAGACTTAAGAGCCGTTTACTTCAAAAATCACTGCTGGCTTGCTGCTTGTTTGTGTTTTTTTGGTCTGGGTTCCCAAATGGCACGCGCTGCCTTGAATTTTTTGTTTTGTTTTTAATTTAACGGTTAATAACCAGTATGGGTTTGCTGCCTTCTTTCAGGCGCTTTCCCAAGCTTCTAGTGCCCCCTTGTGGATTATGAAGTATCTTTTTACAACTCAAAGTTTGTAAACAACAGTCACGTGGATGGAAACCAGGCAAGCGGCTCTGACCTCAGTATCCTTGCTTCCTGCCAAGAGAGGGAGGAGGAGGGAGAGAGATCAAGCACTACAACAAAGTCATCTAGGCAAGAGGTTTCTGGCATTACACTTACAAGCTGCAGTCTAAGTTTCTTTAAGATGATAGACAAATGGTATAAAAGTTCATTTTAAAGATGAAATATATACTAATCTTTTAATGGTTGAAAATTAGATCTTTTTTCATTCCTATGCCTCTTGATTAGTGTCCATGGAGACTGTCTAAATTTATATCTATATACATCTAACTATTACTATAAGATTTAAGAGTATTTGTTTCTGAATTCTGTAGTTTTTTTTAAAAAAAAATTCTTGATGATCTATCATCTGTTTTCAGGCACTCGAGTTTATAGTCCTCCAGAATGGATCAGGTATCACAGATATCATGGCAGATCTGCTGCTGTCTGGTCACTCGGGGTATTACTCTATGATATGGTGTGTGGGGATATTCCTTTTGAGCATGATGAAGAGATTATAAAAGGCCAGGTCTATTTTCGTCAAAGGATTTCTTCAGGTAAGTGTTAATTTGGGATGAGTGAAATTCTGTCTGGAATGCGATCAGAAATAATTGTTTAGTATATTGGATAAGCAGTAAGCAATAATATGCAAATGCCACTGTCACATAAAGTCTTAGGATTTAAATTTTTGATGATTGCTTTTAGCCAAGATTTAGAAGCTAGCATTCCTGAAAACTCGATCTAAGAAATTTTGATTTTATATTACCTTGGCAAAGTAATAAAGCATGGATGAATGGATGTTTTGCCTTCAAGAGTTTCAGCTTTGTAAGCAATCTCATTTTATTAAATAACCAATGGAGATTTTGCAATAGCATTTATAATCCATTTTGTAGATGTTCTTCATCAGTGGACCTTTGCTAATTTTGTACTTTCTTTTGTAGAATGTCAGCATCTCATTAAATGGTGTTTGGCTCTAAGGCCTTCTGACAGGCCATCCTTTGAAGATCTTCTGAATCATTCTTGGATGCAAGATGTTCTCCTGCCTCAGGAAACAGCTGAGATCCACTTGCATAGTTTAATTCAAGAATCTAGCAAATAGTGTGTCTCATCCTTCTGAGGAGCAAAACAAAATTTTGCCGTATTTGATCTGGTGGAGTGAAGACTTTTATAGAAATGTGACTCATCTTTTTCCAGACACAGGCTGCCTGATGACTTTCTAAGTCTGAAGAAACCCATCTCTTGTGGGAGAGTGGACTTACTGTTCGGGAGCCTGACTTATAAATCTTCTCACCACTAGATGAATTGGACAAGCCGAATCCTAGAATATGAAATGAGTGGTGCAAAGAACTAGACATGTTTGGTACAAGAGAAGGGAGGGAGTTAGTGATTTGGACCGGCTACCTGCCTTCACTGTGTTACTACTACCATGTTCTGAGTGCCTTCAATTGCTAACTGAGCTGTGCTGGGGGAAAATACTTGAACATTCCTTCACTGCTGCTTTCTCACAGATTTACCTGTCTTAAAATTTATTCCAGTTTCAAAAGAACTACTTCAGAATGAAGGAGATAATATTAGCAACCCTAATTGCTGTCCAGTATAAACTCTGTGTTTGCTTTTGCTGCCTTTTGAACATGAAGGCATCCTCTAGTGCACAAACAATGCAATTGTAAACTGTAAATTTGTACAGAATACAAGAACAAAAATTGATGTACAGAAGATTGTAGTTATAATATTTTTACTTCAGTGTTTTTAATTTATTTCTAGGGTTTTAAAAATGGAATATCCTAACTGGTAGGATTTTATTTATTTTATTTATGAATCATGCGAATTCTTGGCATACACCTCACTACTATAGCTGTTGACCTGTTCTGCTATGTTGCTCCTATTTCGGTTCCATATTCTAATCCCTCTTATTATCTTCTGCCTTTTTTTGTTTGATATCTTGCTTCTGTATGGAAGAGCTGACTGCCCTTCCCCATCACCTGTAAATATTTCCAACTGTTGCTGTTCAGCCTTTCCACATGTTTGAGACTTGTTTTTAACTGGTGTTGATGGGGAGGATATGTATAGATGGCATGTGTATATAGTGTTGTACTTTGAAAGGGACCAAGATGTCCCAGACTTCAACACTGTCAAAACTTGTTTAAGTAATTTGATGTGTAGTCTGCTGTTTTTTTAATAGTTAATGCTGTACAGGGAATTCAGAAATGCTATTTTTTTTATACATTCTGTTTTAAATAAAAATGGAATCACTTGATTTAATCAGTCTACTGGATATTTAATGGTCACATGTCTCATAGTCAATCGTTTAAAAACTGTTGCTCTAACTGTATAGTAAATTACTGTCGTCCCTCTGGCTATAAACTCAGCAAAAACAATGATGTTTGCCTATGATGACATTTCAGATATAAATTGCCTTGGCTATCAATATTTAGTTTCTACTGCAATATCTCACTCTACATGAAATCCAACCTGATATCTACTCTATAGTTCTGCAGTATTTCTTTGAGTTTGAGGCTATCATTATAGGAGCTTACAGATTTTTCTTCTTTGTACAGAATATTGACTTTGAATGGTCAATATCTCCTGAGTGGCAGCAGGAATAATAGCATCACCCTAACCCTACTACCAGACAAGTTAATTTCTGCAGTTTATCTGCTGCTCAGTTCTGAAAAGACAATGGTTTCCAATAGTAAAAATAATTAACAGGGAAAATGCATCCAAAGCCAAATGACAAATTAGTATACATCCTTGTTTATGATAAATGGATTTACAATAAATGAATTATAGCAATAGCACTTAGACTTATATACCACTTTATAGTGCTTTACAGCCCTCTCTAAGCGGTTTTACAGAG
>JANHJO010003718.1:37387-47671 GCA_032468235.1 Pseudoxyrhopus heterurus | reverse complement strand
TTTACCCAGGTTTCCTGGGTAAAATTAGGACCTCGGCTTATACTCGGGTCGGCTTATACTCAAGTATATACGGTACCCAGAATAAGTCTTCTGAGGATACTACTAGTATCTAGGAAGTTACTATGAGTAAAAGGTAGAAGTCTGTGGGCTTTCTAGATGCTCTCTAGTGATAAGGGTCTGTAGAAGTTAAGTCATTATTTTTAGAAACTCTTTAACAGAAAGTAGTGACTTCATGAAGGAATAATCTCTGACTTTTAAGTGTCCTCTCAATGTATATCAGCAGCAAAACTGCATTAAGTCCATATTGTACTAATGAGGTGACTTGCCTAAGAATGTAAACTATCTTAGTAGAGTTTTAAATGGCAGACCTTTGACTAGATTAATTGAATTCCAAATATTAATAACTAAACATGTTATAAGATATAAATTATTGTAGCTTTGGCCAGTCTGATTCTACTGATTATTTACTGATGCCTGCAAATCATGCTGTTTGTCAAGCTTAAGTGATCTTAATCCATTTCTAGCTCTTGTGTATAGCAGAGATGGGGTTTTCTATATTTAGGAGTCAGCATTGATTGGGTGTGGGAATTTATGATTACTAATGCAAGGTCTGTCTAAAACCATAATAGATTGATTCAGTTCTTCAGGTTTATGGAGCATAAATAAATACCTAACAAGGTCCTGTGCTGTTGGCCTTGCAATGAATAGGCACATTGTCATGGCTTGTTTTCTGGTGTATGTCCCTTTTCTCCTTGTAGCAGACAATGGCCTGTGCATACTGTTTAAAAGCTTTGATCAGCTTAAGAGCTAGAATACTTAACCATTAATATAAGTGGTAGTGCTGCAAAACAAATGGCCACATTCAAAGTATGATTAATGAGAGCTATCTGTCACAATTATGTTGAATGCCATTGGTGAGTACCCTGAAAGTTATAAAATAACCTGTGCAGACTCTTGAAAGGAAAACTGGTCAGAGAATTTATACCAAGGGCACTGAGATATTGCTTATATTGTTCTGCTATAACATGTTTCCTACAACGAGCGATAAATACCTCCATCAAGATTTTGTATTCTCAAAACAACAGATTTCAGTTGCTTGTCTACTAAATTCAGCCATTGTGGATGCAAATGTAACAGAGAAGCTATTCATTTATTATTAATATTTCATGAAGTGTGAACAACATATATTCTGGAGAATGTCAGTTGTCTCAATTACAGAAATCACCATGAGGACTTGAAGCATGCTATGGTTAATGTTTCTGAATCTGGTGTGCAACTAGAAAACCTATCAAGTCTGAGCCCTATTCTTATATTTGAGGAAACAAGAGAATCTGGAGCACCTCTGTCAAGGAGCTGCAATGTATGGTCTGTCAGGCCTTGCTGATTCTGCAGAAGGGATTTATTGAACTTGACAGTATGTTTTAGGGCTGCTGTCTACATATTAGCAGTAGCCTCATCCTAAAGTTCATGAATTTTGGCCATACCAGATAGTTGTGAGAAGGCCTTTTGTTGCCTATATTAATCCATAAGCAAGAAACCTCATTGCAGAAAATGAGGAACTTTTAACGGTAGATATAAGAGCATCTGCAAAATATATGATAGTGACTTTGGAAAGACTCTTACATAACAGAGGTAAGAGACATGTTGGACTAGAACAACAGGAAACTGCCTTAATCCACATCAGAATACTCATTAATTTAGCCCAACATTTTATATTCTCCGGAATGTATAGTAGTCCTTTTTTTTCATCTTTTGTTACCTGCTCTTTTGAACTAGGTGTGATTCATTAAACTTGTTATGAAACTGCTGACCCCCAAACATCCATTTGAAAGATATCAGTTAAAGATGGTCCTCAATTTACAACCATTTGCTTAATTATAGTTCACATTAATGATAATACTGCCAACCTGGTGCCTTTTGTTCCCTTTGACTGAAATATTTGAACAAATAAGCAGGCATGCGGCTTAATTGGCCAGTGTGGTTTTTTTCCTCTTCTTAAAAAGAAGCAACTTTGAGTTCTGTAAGGAAAGGTTAAAAAAGTTGAGAAGGTATCTGATCTTCCCCCAGAGCTTGCTTCTTTCTTCCAATGGCTGCAGATCTGGGTTGAAACAACCTCAGGATTCCATCCATGAACATGTGTCCTTGGAGGAAGTGAAGCCAGGTAATTCCCCTCAGCTTGTAACCCTCTAGGTGCTTAATCACATAGACAATGGAAAAGGATAGATAAACTCTTTTCAGAGCAGAATATTCATCTATGATAATTCTGAATTTCTGCTGGCTTCTGCACCTGGCATCCTAGGAGCCAAGTACACTGTATGCTGAATCTTCTTTTGCTACTAAGAACCTCAAGCCTGGCTATTTCTTTAGTCACTATACATTTCTGTCTCTTACCACAACCTCTTCCTCCCCTGATCTTGTTCAGGTTTCTCTTTCTTCCTCTTTCCTTGGGCATGGCTAACTCAAGCACCTGGCTTTCCTTCTTCCTCTCTAGATCTTTGAACGAATCCTGTTTATCTGGGCCATCCGACACCCTGCCAGCGGCTACGTGCAAGGGATTAATGACCTGGTCACTCCATTCTTTGTTGTGTTCCTCTCTGAATATGTTGGTAAGCGATGCTTGATGGCTGAAGTATATGATTAGCTCTTGCTGTTGAATACTCAGATTGTCATCACTGGATCAGCTTCATCATCTCTGAAATGCTTTGCCATTACAGTATATAAAGGTAGATTCACCATCATCTCTCTCCTGGATTAGCTTTTGTCAGTCATGTCTTAAATCTGACAGAAAAAATTTTTTTTTTGGGGTGGTGGTATTGTCTAGCTGTGATTGTCAGTAGGGTAAAACAAGTCATTAGTAAGAAAAGCTCCACAAAGAGTAATGACTGTGGTAGTGTCATACTTACATTGTTTGTCAAAGATAGCAGCATTTTGCAATCAAGATGCATTATGCAAATGTCAAATTTTATCAAGTACTAGGAGGGCTCTGCTTCCAAATTGTTTAGAAAGGTGTAGAATGGCACTACCCCTTATTACAATTTTGTATCTTGTAAGATACATGGAGATAATTCTATCTTCTTTTTAGAATAAACTGCCATGGTTAATGAATTAAAAGATCTAGTCACGGAACAGATTCTTTTACATTAAAGCAGTGCTTCCAACTGAAGTCCAGATCTTTTACCCTGTACAGTGGAAACAAAAATACTCACCAGCAGTTAATACTGAACCAGGTAGCACATTTTATCAGTTTTGATAATATTGACATGCAGAAAAAATGGCTTTGAGAATAGAATTTAAGAATAACATTTAGGAAAGGAAAGAGCTTTTCAAAGAAACTGCATAACATATAATAATAGTGATGTGTTTTTAACGTAGAGCAAAAAACATCAGAAAAAGCACCAGAAAATGAAGAACTAATCATGCAGCCTTTATATGGGTCAAGTTATATACTCAGAGAATTACTAGTTTAAAAGCTGGTTTGAAGAAATCTGACTGGTTTTGTGTTGGCTCAGAATCAAAGCAAGCATCTGGTGTACCTAGTACCTGAGAAATCTACAAGGAACACCAAAGTTGTAGGCTAGATATAGAACAGTCAAAAAGACGTCTCTGACGATGTCAGTGCCAGACTGAAACTATCAGAAACATTTAGATGATCTGTAATATTTAGTTAAAAAATAATGAAAAAATAAAATCAAGTTCTGCAAATCCTCCTGCCATTGATCAAACTTATTTATACAGATAATTCATACACTATTCATTTGCTTAATTGCCAATTGACCTGCATTGATAATCTTCATAAATTATTTTTTTACTATGCATCAAAGAATAGTAATCCAATTTTTGCAATTTCTTGGAGAGTGGAATAACTCATGTATTTTATGCATGTTGAAGCAACGAAATCTGATAAGAGATGTATTTTGAATATTGATGATCATTTGAGATCATGCCTTATATATATATAGTAGGTGTTCTCTCCTAATTATAAATGAGATAAAATTTGTGAAAATAATGGTTAGTAAGGAATGGCATGGAAATTGAATATTCAGCTCCCTTGGTTATTGGTATATTGTGCCTTATCATGTTTTTATTTTTCTAAGCCTGGAAATGTTGGTCATTTAGTCTTTTGATTTTCATGACATGCTCCTACTTGCCATTCTAAGTAGGTATCTAATGATGTGACTGTTCATGTTCTAAATATGGTTGATGAGGAACTTTCCGTGCAGGATGGCTGCTTCTTCATTTATACTTCATGGCTGGCTACTATGGAGGGAAAACAGCTAACTAGGCCCAGTTGTCTGTTCTAGGAAGACTTTATGTCAGTTACGGTTCCTAACAGTCTTATCAGTAGAACTTGTAAGCTAATGCTCCATTTGAATTTTGTTTTATGAAATTATTAATTCTGTTCAAGAGGCATTCAAAATATTATATGTGGCATTTAATGATTAAACAATACATTTATCAATATCAATTACTGCCAACTTCTTTCCCAATCAATTTGTCAGTGGCCCTCCATGGGGGAAAAAAAATAGAATAATTAACTTGCATATTATTATAAAACACTTCTGACTGATGGTAAAATTAGGCACTAAGTAAGCCTCACTATGAGGAGGGTAGCCCAAGAATAGTGCTTTCACTAAAAAGGCCATTCCCTGGTTATTTTCCTGGGCAGACCATTTTAACTATTCCTTGCATATAATAATGTAGCTTCTCCTGGGATGTGAAGCTTCAGAATCTGGAACTCACAGTGGCCTTTCCGCTATTTCTTTCTTCAGTAGACTTCCTTGAGTAGCTGCCCATCAACTGTGCTTCGAGCTGTTTCTGGTATATCTGCCCCTTATCTAGCTTATACTCCAGTGACTGAATCAACAAACCAGCAAGCACTCTCATGACATTTGTATAGGAAAATCACTGCTTTATTTGAGATAGGCATTCTTAATTGGTTATCTCCAATAAAAATAAACTGGTTCTGACACTTGTACCTCTTAACATTGTATTTGCTGGTTTCTTGCCTTATCCTTGTGTGGTGATGAATACCCTTGGCACATGAGGTCACTGCTGCTCATTAATCCTTTTTTAGTAGAGATAAGGTTGCTGACACCCTCATTTTTAGATCAATTTGAGAAGTCTACCAAAGATTAGCTCTTTGATATATATGTCATTTGTTTGGGTTTTGAGAGAGATCTATATTTGTTCAGGTCATTCAGTGAATTAAATTACAGACAACAGCCAAGGAGTTTACAAAGGAAGTTATTTCTGAAATCATCCATTGGCACCAACTATTATACATGCCATGCCATGCCATGCCATGCCATGCCATGCCATACCATACCATACCATACCATACATCTTTTCTCTTTTGTTTGAAAACTAACAAGTGAGCATGGTGGCTCTCATCAGGCCAAAATTTCTTTTGCTGAATCACTGGTCAGATACCTGACTAGTGAACAGGACCAAACTCTTTCTCCTCTCCTTGTATGTTGTTGCCTTTTTTTCAAATTGTTCACTGTTAGCCTGCTGCACAAAGGGGGCTGTCTTCATGAAGTTGCAGAGCCCGTGAGCATTTGGGATCTGTGCCAGTGACAGATCCATATATGGTGTATCTGCTGCTCTCAACAGATCAGTGGATGCCATTGAACATTGCTGAGCGTTGCTTGTTTCAGGCAGTGCTGTCTGGCAGAATGGCTTATGGGGGTTATAACAGCTGCAACTATAGTAAAATTTTAGTGTCCCAAAGGTGCTTATCAAAGCGGCAGAATTGTTGAATGCTCATTTGGAAGAGATTTTATGGTTGACAAAATAAACATTTGGTAAGCATTCCATTTAGTCTCCCACATGTGTTACCATTCCTAATACATTCAATAACCAGCTTTATTCAACTTCAACCAAACTTTTCAAAGCAAAAACAAGGCAGAATTTGATATCATTTGGTAAAGATTTTTTTTTTAAGTTGTGTTAATTAAATGCTGAAACAATCTAGTTGATAGTAACCATGTTACATTCACATGAAACTTCATGTGATTTGAATAAACTATATTGACTGGATGATAGAGTATTATATCTATATCAGCTGTGTTGTATTAGCCAAAACCAAAACAACCACATTATGACTTTAAAAAAGTTAAAAAACAATGACATAATATATAAAAAGAAAACAGTAACCAAATAATAACTAACTAAACCAGATATAACCGAAGTGTAGGAAAAACTCAAACAAAAAAATCCATAGGAAAAAAAGGTAATGTTATTAACAATACTGATTACATCTGTATAGTGTTGGCTGACGTTCCATCAGTGCAATAAAGTAGGGAAAGTAAAAAAGTAAAGATTTCCCCTTTTTCATGATGTCTTGAATTTTTGCTTGTCCCCATGCTCAGTTAGGTTCCCTTTTGAACATCAATTTTAATTGTACTAGAAGGTGATCTAACACAACAGTGGGCTAGATATAGTGCTCATTAGATTCAGATCACAACACTGCCCTGAAGCAAAAAGAAAGTCTGACATATGTTCACTAATGTGTTTTGAGATTATTGGGACAAACCCATGGTTGTCATGGACTATATACATCCCGTAGCTTTCCCTGACCCAGCTTCCAGGCCATGAGATTGAACTCCACTGAACACCTTCAAGTGGAGGAACTTCAACGCCTGCGCTAGATTGAGAGACTGAGATAGGGATCCAGGCAGGCAGCAGAGTGCCTGGTTTGTTGAAAGGATAGTTATATTTTGCACTTTCAACATAAAGAATTGGAAAGCCAGACTATATTATATTTGAATGAATAGTGTTTTTTAAAATCGAACCATAATGACTTATTAAATGAGGATATTCCAACTTATTCCATACTATCCACTATTTTGCAAAATATTCATACAGCTCTTTAGTTGTGAATAAAAATAAAATTCAAATCATCTTATTTGCTGCATAGTTCTCAGTAATTCATTGAGAATCTGCTCACTGCTGCCCACTTTCATGAGATGAGAGAGTATAGAGGCCTGCAGCAACTGTTTGTCTGTTGCTGTACCTGCTGTCTGGGATACCAACTGAATTGTAACTAAAAACAAAGTTAGGATTTCCAAGAGATAATAGCTTTACAATTGTGTTCATAATGGTTTTTCTTTTTAAATCCTTCCATAACAGGAAGCAATAAGGGTCAAAATAAATACACAGTGGTTTACTTGAAAACGAAGAGCATTAAAACCTCAGTTTTCAAATAAAAGACATAATTTTGATAAGGAAAATCAAAGAGTCTGATTATTCCATAAAAACTTTCTTTTTTAAAAAAAGGTAAATGTTTCCCCTATCTAGTCATGACTGATTCTGGGGGGCAGTGCTCATCTTTGTTTCCTAGCTGAGAGCCAACATTGTCCAAAGATGCTTCCATGGTCATCCGGCCAGCATGACTATATGCTGAAGCACATGGGATGCTGTAACCTTTCCAATGAAGTACCTATTTATCTACTTGCATTTGCATGCTTTTGAATTGCTAGGTTGGGGCAAAAATGAGAGCTCACCCCATCATGCAGTACTTGGGACTCAAACTGCTGAACTTCAGTCAACACGCTCAGCATCTTAACTGCTCGGCCACTGTGCCCTTAAAACTCTCTTAGTATTTCACAGCTTCTTGAAAATACTTTACAACTACTAATGTAGGAGTCCCTCCAAGAATATGAATCAACCTTGCAATAGAGCTTCACAGTGGACTATAGTTACCTGATTCCAGTTCCTCTCCATTCCATTATAATGTTTTACTGAATGAAGATGTGGGAGACAGTAAATATAGTTTCTGAATCTTACATTATTTCAGTTTCTGGGGAACATGTAGATTTGGAAATTGCCTGTTATTCAATATTTCTCTCCTTGTTCCTTTCAGAAGATTAAACTAACCTATGTTTGCAAGGTCAAGCACCAGGATCCCTTTCTACAATCCTGTGGAGAGTTCTCCTTTTAGAACTAATGGCCATGTTTGGGATTTTATGCTGGTGTCATAGATGCCATACTAAATCACGACAAGAGGAGAATGGTGTCATTTCACAGAATTGCTGTCCTAGTGAGCAACAACCAGTCTTAAGCCATTCCATTCTACAGTAGAAAAACTTGACCTGTTAAAAATCAAGTCACATTATAATCTGTGAGACAACTTAAAATCTTGAGTTTCATTTTTAAAAAAGATTCCTTTGAATCACAAACATCTGTTCACATGTGCATCCACATACCCACACAAATTATTATCGGAATTTGTTCATACTTCAGCCCCAATCCATATATGATGTCCAGACAATACTCTTGAGTACAGTCAACTGCTCAAGCCATATTCTTTATTTTTTATCTGGCAGCAGAGTCACCTTCCCCAGCTTAAAGTCTGCTGTTTGGGGGAATACCTCTTCTCATTTTCTTCAGTCCTGGCATTCCCTTTTTGCCAGGAGACTGCGAATGAGGTTTCATTGTGGTCAATAGTTGTTTCCTTGTTGCTCGGACAAACAGTAGATCTCTGCATTTACTGTGGTTGGGATTTTTTCAATCCCCTCTATGGGCCGGATGCGTCAGATGCTGGCTATGTCCATGCCCGCTTTAGCAAAGGGGAAAAAAGTCCTGATACATCATGTGATGCCGCCATGATGTAAGTTTGACACCCCTTATCTACACCAATCGTAGCAGTGCAGTAGTTAGAATGCAGTACTGCAGGCTACTTCTGCTGACTGTCAGCTGCCAGCAGTTCAGCAGTTTGATTCTCACTGGCTCAAGGTTGATTCTGAGGTTGGTTAAAAGAGGACCCAGATTGTGGGCGTAATATGCTGACTCTGTAAACTGCTTAGAGAAGGCTGTAAAGCACTGTGAAGCGAAAGTCTAAGTGCTATTGCTACCTACAGTCTTTTCCAAGAGGAGTTACTGGATGGGACTTGGACTGGATTAGCAAGTTCATAAAAGATATTGCTCTGACATTGACCCAGTTAAATATGCTATTTGAACTGAGCCACATTTTTCTCATACATAAATCTCAGTTCCCTTCTTCACGTACACATGGGATGAGTGCATCAGATACATATTTCTACTACCTTCTTCACTCCAGCCTGGATCCTCACTGTCCTATCACAGTGTCAGTCTCCACTGATCCATTGTTACATCCCTGCATCACCTAAGATGATAGATTACAATGGCTATGAAGAACCCACTCTTCTTTAAACAATTTTATCGGTGATAAGGTTGTGCCACAAAGTGGATGCTTTGAGCCCATGTATAGAAGTAAAGATAGTGGGATGAAACCCAGTATTTCATTTTTCAGCGCATTCAGCCTCCAAATTTAAACAAAAATAAAATGTTAAACAAATAGTAAAGGTAGGGGACCTTGGTGTCTTCACTGCTGGCAGCTTGTAGTACTCACATTGTCAAGACATCACTTTCTGCTGCTGGCATACACAGTAAATATCCATACTTAGAAGGTAATTTGTCTTCCTCTGTGATTGTCTCTGTTTCAATGTGATCATTTCAGTTTTCCTTCATCACTTCTGTGCTGAAATAAAAGATAAGGAAGCTCCTAAAAGTCCATTCCTTCAAAACAGCCATAGCTTTTTTTTCATGCTGTCATTGTATAAATGGATGGTTTCCCAGTAAGATGGGAAAAAGTATATCTCTTTTTTTGACAGGATCCTACATATTTTAGACAGTGTCTGCAGGCAGAAAGATGAGCTGGCCTCTAGTCCTGCTGTAAATTAACTCCATTTGCTGGTTAGCAATCTCCAAGCTTCTTGGTTGAATGCCGTCTAGAGATCTTTGCTGTTCCCAGCAGCCCCATGCATAGCGAGCCAGTGTTGTGCGTACTAATCTTCTCCTAACCTAGCTCTGTGGTGCCTTCAGCTGCAATGTCAATCATAGCTACATTAGACTCTTCTTCATGCCAGCTTCAAGTAGCTGCTGCAAAACTGTTGGCTGCCTTTCGGTTCTTGTCAGAGCCATATGTTGGATATCCAGGTTTTTTTATGCAGGTTCTGTCTAAGGCTCTCGCAGAACAGATGTTTGTGTTGAGCAATATACTCGAGAGGATTTTCCGAAGCTCTCTTCTTCTTTTGCCAGAACCCCTACCTCTAGTTTTCAGGATTGCTTGTGCTGTCATAGTCGTTGCTTCTCCTTTGGGAGAGGGAGAAGTAGCTGATTGGGAGTGAACTATATTCTCTGTCTTTCTTTTTTTTTTTAATATATTTTATTGTTTTTTATTGTTACAAATATATCTCTTTTCTATGCAGAGCCGTTTTGGGTTACATCACATAAAAATATTAAAAAACAATATTATTATAT
>JANHJO010003718.1:17569-28142 GCA_032468235.1 Pseudoxyrhopus heterurus | reverse complement strand
AATCTTTTTCTATCAAGACCTCATTATCAAATGAAATAAATCTAGAAGATCATACAAGAAAACCAGGAGTTCTTTTAGCAAATAAATTTCCAAAAAGTGGTATGCTATTGCATACCTACAACTTACTATATATTCAGGACGCATGTTATTATTTTTCAGGAATGGTACCTTACTAACTATATCATATTTGCCTTAGTGTAATTTTAAACATTGGTAATTTTATCTGCTAAATACATATATAAGTAGAAATACACAAACACACAACTTTACTAAGAACAGATAAAGTCTTATCATTTCTTGATTTTGCATGTCTTTTGTATGTGCATGGGCATATACATATAATTTTGCAGAACCTTTTCAGCTGCTGGTAATCATGGGACTTAAATCACGCATGTTGTCAAATTCTGAACAATAGCAATTCAGAGTAGTCATGATCTTCTTCAGCTTCTTAGATTTGAACTTCTTCTGCCATCATAATCGTCATAAATGTAGTTATAAATCAACAAAATCCAGTATGTGATTAGCCATTGAGTGATCTAACTGCCCATGCATTCTCCCTCCACGTTTGTGTGGACTTTCACATTGTAGAAGTTACAACTCCGCCAACAAAAATAAACAGAACTCCACCAACAAAAGGAAGACCTGATAGGATATCACTTCTATTTCTAGAAAGACACAAAATAAATAGTAGAGACAGACAAGGGGCATATTTCCCTAAGCATTATTCTACAATGGTACACTTTCTTTTTTTAGAAGAGGATGTGGAGAACTTTGATGTAAGAAACCTGTCTCAAGATGTGCTGCAAAGCATCGAAGCTGACAGCTTTTGGTGTATGAGCAAACTGCTGGATGGGATCCAGGTAGGACATTTATCTGTATTGACTCTCAGGTCTCCAGGGGACCTCTTCCTTGGATAATTCAACCTCTGCTATTCCCAGCCACTTCTTCTGCTTCATGGTCACCCAAGGAAAATGTGGAGTCTACACTTTCATAATTTTACCTGCTTTGGCCTCTACACTGAAGGCAAAGTACAAAAGCAAGTGCACTCCATGCTTAAAACAAGAATTATTCAGTTATCTAAATATTATGTCTCCCAAACATTCAATTTGAATCATGGCAGTCTATTACTATTCAATCATTTGTTTTATAGTTCATTCTATATTTGTATAATTTATTCTGGATTTGTTAGTTCTAGAGAAAGAGAAGGAATCACATGGATACTGAAACAGCATTTTCTAGTCCTTGAAAATCTTAATAACGTTTTCCTCTGCTTAAATTCCTGTAGTTATTACAAATGTACAGTCGGGCATGTCTTCACAGCTCTAAGGGCTAGAAACATAATATAAAACTAATACAAAATTCTCAGGAAACTTAACTGAGTTCCTAGTTTAACATTATGCAAGTTTTGACCATGATGTGCAAAAGCTATATTCAAATCAATACAATGTAGCTCAGTTTGGTTCAGTGACACTATCATATAGACCATAAAATGTTTGATGTACAAATAGAGGTTATTTATCAACATACATTTTTATATATGTGGATAAGTAAGTGGGCTACTGAGGGAATTTTACTGCTTTTGACAGGAACATGCTAATCATAGTAGCAGTTTAAATTTATATTATTTTAAGGTGTGTCACTTCAAAAACAGAATTTTTGAAAGTCTTATAGGGGATCTTTTCTATAATATATCTTTAATTTTGAAGATACATAGGAAATAATTTCTGTAATTCATGGAGAACCAGGGTTTCCAGAATGTCTTATAACCAGATGAAATCAGCAGTTTCTCCTATTTGTTCATGCTGTGTTGAATAAACAAATTGAGAACATCAAGTTGTTATGTTACAGGCAGTTAAAGAGGGCAAGAAATGGTTAATACCCAATTCTCACCATCATTTTCTATTGCATATGAGCATTCCATAAGGAGCATATCCATCAGATATGTCCCAAATATCAGAAATTTATGGTAGGGTCTATTGGATATATATAGTTTCATATTTTATTTCTGGCATTTTTGGAATGGTCTGCTTGAAAGCCCTGGAAAAGCATTTTCAATAACTAAAAAGGTATAAACCTGTTTGCTGGTCTTGCATCTTCTTAAACACACAATATATCTTTGCTTCAGGACAATTACACATTTGCACAACCAGGGATCCAAAAAAAAGTCAAAGCACTGGAGGAACTTGTCAGTCGTATTGATGGTAGGTGAATTTGAGTTTGACATCTGCAACTGAATTGTAACACTCATGGATTCTCACTTGAGAGAAAAACATAGTGTGTGGAACACAAACTGTTGACATGAGACCAAAGTCATAGGCTCTTTTTCTTAATTGCCTTAGGTGACAATCAGACTGTGATGTTGATGTCCTTAAGGCATGCTAGAAATAGAATACTCTTGGGAAAAAGGGTGAATAAGAAGTCATAAGCTGATAAGCTTGTAAGAGAAAAAATTAGCAGAAAAAGGGCTAAAATTTATAAAATGTAAGTAAAAGACATTTTGTATGGGCAACCCCCCAAAATGACCACATTGATGATAGGTTTTAAATAATTGCCATGACCACAGCTCTGTTTATAAGATTTTAAGAACTCAAGCATTTGAACTTTCCAAAATTCTAATGGGAAGTTATTCCATAGTGTGGGTGCCAGTGATAAAAAACATGAGTTTCTCATATTCAAATAGAATACAGTAGAATATATGTAGCTCATGGTTGATCTGTGGAGTCCTTGGTGCTCTCTGAGCTTGGCTGTTTGTAGACATTTCATTACCCAACTACGGTAGGTAACATCATCAGTGCAAGTCAGTATGGGTTTTTCCCTATTTACCTGCAGTAGCTTGCCCTTCCAATGTTGTTAGTGGAAATATGTTTTTTTCTTTGCTAGTTACTTCATAGAAACAGGACCGAAAAACAGACATTTTTCACATTCCCCAAATCTCAAATGCAGGCTAAACATTCTATCTGAGATGCAGGACCCAGATGGATAGGAGTAGGGAGCCCTGTGGGACTCTGTAGGTCAAAACCAGCATGTTGAGTTGTTCTCAGAAGTAGAATAGCAACAGCAAGCAAAGATACTGTTTCATGGAGATGTGATTTCTGCTAATCACAGCAAATATGTCAAATATTTGCTATTTGCAAATAAAATGTCCTGTTTTAGAGCAGGTACACAGTCACTTTAGGAAGTACGAAGTGGAGTACTTGCAGTTTGCTTTTCGCTGGATGAACAATCTCCTGATGAGGGAGCTTCCTCTTCGCTGCACCATTCGCCTTTGGGACACTTATCAGGTATGAGACTATCCCACTTCTTTGTTGGAAGCCTGTCTTGATAAAAATGGTGCCATGTGACTTTACTCAGACACCTTTTCCTAGCGATAATCCTACATGAAAACAGGCAATAGTATACTCAGATCACTTACTTATTTACTTACTTACTTAATTTATTTATTTATTATTTGGATTTTATTTAGCCACCCATCTCACGTTTGTAACTCTGGACAGCTCAAATGATTAAATTAGCAAGAGCAAAAAACTGTCAAAACAATTACAACAAAACCATTAAAAATGATTAAAACAATTAAAGTACTATAAACAAACAAACAAACAAAAAACTAAATGAAAGTGCATCTAGACTCTTAAACACAGGGCAACCATTTTGTGGGCTCCTTATTTCTGAATGGCAAAACCAACTTTTCAGGGCCTTCTGGAAGGCCAGTATGGTTGGGCCAGTCTTCTCCCTGGATTCTGGAGGTAGGTCTTTACAGGTAGTCCTTAACTTATGACCACAATGGAGCCTAAAATTTAGGCTTGCTAAGTGAGACAGTTGTTAAGTGAATTCTGCCACATTTTATGACCTTTCGTCCCACAGTTGTTAAGTGAATCTTAACAACTTTGCTTGTTAGAAGATTGCAAAAGGGGATCACATGGCTCCAGAACATTGCAACCATCATAAATATGAACCAGTTGCCAAGCATCCAAATATAAATCGTGTGACCATGGGGATCCTGCCAGAGTCATAAGTGTGAAAAATGGCCGTAAGTCACTTTTTTCAGTGATGTTGTAACTTCAAACCCTCTCTAAATGAACTGTTGTTAGTCAAGGACTACCTGTATAACATCATCACAAAATAGAGCTCTGCCACTCTCCTTGCACATAACTTACATGTATATCCACTATAAAATGTAGACAAGCAGTGAGAAATAAGGCGTGCTGATAACAGTGGTTCTAACCGCAAGCGATGTGTTCTTTTCAGTCCGAGCCTGAGGGATTCTCTCATTTCCATTTATATGTCTGTGCTGCATTCTTGATTAAGTGGCGGAAAGAGATTTTGGATGAAGAGGACTTCCAGGTAAATCATCAGCAGGCAACAACATTTAGAAAAGGATGCAGTGTAATTATCCTGTTTGAAAATGTATTCATTTCAGAGAAGAGAACAGAATAGAATGAATATGTACAGCAGTGTTTCTGGTCTGTGATTACAGGCATGAAATCACTCTACCCAGAGATGCAGACATTTTCTCTGAGTGCTTTAGTAAAATAATTTCCACAGCTGTAATAGCTGACTTTGCTACATTGTCTGTAAGTAAAGCAGGAAGTGAAGATTTCGTGTTTAAGGTTTTGACCCTAATCCTGAGAATGGTGTTTTCCCCCACACTGGTTATCAGGCTCAATACTGCCTGAATCAGATCCCCAATGACTATAGTTCATATTGAATTGAATGTAGGTTTTGAGATTATTTTGGTCCAGGCTGCCTGCTTGGTTTTGTATTTTGTCTGTTTTTATGGATGTTTTGATTTGGTATGTCTCCCAGAGTTGGGCCACGATAATAAATTTGAATAAATAAAATAATGAAACAGAAAGGTAATGCCACAAGAACGTAAAAGCGCTTTTGCACATTTAAAGTTAAGGTCACGTCTCTGAACTGTCTCTTTTCCACATTTCAGGGCCTTCTAATGTTACTACAAAATCTACCCACCATACACTGGGGCAATGAAGAGATTGGACTCCTCCTTGCTGAAGCCTACAGACTAAAATACATGTTTGCAGATGCTCCCAATCACTATCGACGATAGGTAGTAGAGTTCTGCCTTTGCTTCTCATTGTGCTGGCACAGTTTCAATCACTGTGGCATTCGATCACCTAAGCCCTCAGACACACTGACCAGGAGCCCAATCTTTGCTGTAAAAAAGCTCCCATCAGACTTCTGTCTTCACTTTTGTGTGTGCCTGCCTGACACTCCATGTGTGGACGTGCCACTCCAGAAACCATTAGTGTCCTGCTGTGATGGTGGCCTGAGCTTGGATGGAAGTGAAATGAATAAACAGAACTTCTGAATGCCCTCCACGTTTCAGCCTAGATAGTCTTAAGTCTTGCAGCCTCTTGTTAACCTGCTAAGCACAGACAAACTCATGCACTTCCTGTTTGGCCTGTTTCTTTTTTTTTTTGTTTCCCTCTTTCTTCTTCAGCAGTTGTTTAAGCTCCCCAATGAAGATGCCTTACAAAGAGTCCTGCCCAAGAGAAGGCAGTGCTGTTGAACACAAGACACTCTCAGGCCTTAGCTTCACTCTGCATGTCTGAAGAAATGAGGCATTTCAGGCATTAACAAAAGACATATATACTCCATGTGCATGCTGCCACATTCCTCTTGTGCAGCATCTCTGTGTAGGATGGTGCACACACATTGAAAAGGCTGTTTAGTTCATGCACAATTCAGAAAATGCAAGTGAATAAAACAGAACTCCACTTGTGATCGTTGGACTGCCTAACCTGGTATGTGCACTGAACGTAAGGGAGGGGGGGAGAGCTGTGCTTTTTTTCCCCCTTCTTTTTTTAGAAAAAAAAATCCTTTCTGTGACAATGACACACCTGTAAGGCATTATATGTAAATTGTGTTCTTGTGTATATGGGTAAAGGTTGTACAATATAAGTCTTCTGTTTGTAGCAGATAGGATTTTATATTTATAGTCTGCCTCTCTGGCGTGCAAACGCTGCCTAGGTTACAAATAACCATGGGCCTCCTGCTTCCTCTGTCCATCAGGTTTTGAAGCTGTCAACACATCTGCACTAGCACATTTATTCTTCCCCAGAATGCACATTTCATTTTTATCAGAAAACAAAAATTGACTCCAAAGCAGAATGATATTGCATGACCTCCAGTGCCAAGGAATTTGAGGGTCTGAAGATTTTAAAAACTTGCTGCTGAACCATGAATTTCATGGAATTTTTTTCTGTAGGATGCCTGCACTTCCCAAACAGCACTTGAGCTTGCCCTTGTGGAAAGCAGTTCTCCTCCAGCTGTGGCAAAGCACATTGCTATGGCCATGTCTTTGACAAGGTTTGTGTCCTATTCTGTGTCTTCTGGATATTTATGCTCAGTATACCCACCCTTTCTCCAGGCAGAGACCTCTTCTTTCAAGGCTCCAACCTCTTCTGGGGAGACAGCAGCTTTAATACCAAGCCCACTTCTCCTCCTCTCCACTATTATTGCAGTGTGATTTCCAGTGAAAAAAGGAATTATATATTTTAATTGACTGGTTTATGCAGGCAGCAGTACAATCTCATTAGTGCCAAGCTTTGACCTCTCAGATCCCATTTGTTTCCATAGGCCGAATTCTTCAGATTGTGCCGGGCTGACTTCTCATCAAACTTCCAACTGCATCCACCTCATTTTGTTTTTCTTCTTGGAGTTGAAAAAGGGAAAGCAATCTCCTGGGGGGGGGGGTTTCAGTGAGGGTTTCGGGGAGATATTTGAGGCAGAAAAACACAAGACCCTTGCCATAATTCAGACACCAAGCAGTGTTTCTCAAGTTGCTTTCCAAACCGGGAGTTGTTTTTTTCAGGCATTGACTGGATTTTTCTTTGTAAGTGTGTATGTGTGAATTTGTTGTTTCCATTCAGACAACAACCTGGTGGTCCTTAGTTTAATATGACTGATTAAAAAATAATCCTATGTGTGTCGCCTGTCTTTTCTTCTTAGGATTTCATGAGGTTATTAATGAAGCTACCAGAATGTGGAGAATCTTCCTCTCTTTATCCATTCTGAGTGGCCTCTTATTTTTAGTGAAATTTTTCTTTGAAAATCTTCACTTTCTCCTGTTTGTGATGAAAATTCCTCCATATAAACTACAGAATATTGCACATTAGATGTACAACACACGGACTGCATATGAATCTACAAAGTCTCTTTAGAGCACCCAACCAGGCAGAAGTCAAAATATTTGTGCTTCTCACTATTCCTTGACATCTGCAACTTTTAAAATTCATGTTGGACCAATTTCTATCAGGAAAGTCTCTTCAAGCCTTTCTTGAATCATTTTGCTTCATAAAATGTTCCTTGTCTGATGACTAGATAAAGAAGCAGAGGAGGGAAAATGCAAAGTGCTTTGTTCTTTTCAGTACCTTGCCAGAATTATTTGAACAGTGACACCATTTTTAGGAATCAGAAAAAATTGATTTCTCTGCCTGCCAATTTTATAATTTAGCAAAGATCAGGAATATAGTTTAGCAATACCAAGCATACGGTCTACATTAGACCATTAAGATCACTGATCAGTACTAAACTTTTTGTATATAAGATGATTTGCATCCATGCAAGCAGGTGAGTCTGATAATGTCTTGTAAATCAACAGGTAGTTTCCCCCAGAATTATCTTTTTTACATTTGGCTTTAAATTGGTGAATGTCTGAATTCTGTTAAGATCAAAATGTAAGCAAGAAAATTGCCTGAAATGTAGCCACCACCTCCTCCTTTCTCCAATGGGATTACTAAGTGGAAGAAAACTTTAGCTTTCAAAGGCAGCAACTTCTGTCAGTCTACACAGTCTTATCAAAAATCCTGCCTGATTCTGAGCTTCTGTAATATGCAACAACATAAACTGGCATGAGAAAGTTATGCTAAACATTTTCATTGAAAGCAGTTCTACATTGCTGGTACATTGCTAAAGCATCTTTCAATAGATCTCAAACCTTAGAATGAAGGATCATTCCTTTCTCAGGTTGCCCATTAATGGAGCTGTTACTCTTGCAATGGTTCATTAGATGGTGGATTTTGTTGCTCAGGCTTGCTGGTCTGAGCTACAGATAGTCAAAGATGGTAGGAAGAGTCTGCATCCAACATTGTTTTGACATAACAAATACTGGAATTACTATGCTGTGGTAAGTCTTATTGTACTGCCCCCTCTGCTTTTTCCCAATGTCCATTAGCCAGAGTAGTTTTTATGTACTGTACATATAGACATACAATAGTTATAATTAAAATATAAATATATTTTTAATCTAGAGAAAAGTGCCCATAACAATGATGGGGTATCATTCTATTTTTCATGCAGTCAGGACTGGGCACAGTGGGTCACTCAAACTTTCTCCCCCATCCTAAGTTAATTACTATTAAAATAAAAAGTTCATTGGAGTGGAACAAACATAATTACTTTTTGGGGAGCCTAATTATCTGCATTTATTGCCAATGCTTTGTTGTAATTGATTGCTAATGGTCTGCTTCACTCTGGAATTATCTAATTAATACCTCTACCAGGGGGAAAAAACAGATTCTATTTGAACACGCAAGTGTCCTGTGGTACTGATTGCAGTTGTCTTCATTTGGGTGCCTCAGCTGTATTCTCTTTGTTTTAACCGAGTGCCTTCTTGGAGTAGTCCACATTCCTAGTTTTGGTTGCCTTGCCATATTAATGTCAGTAGACCAGCCGGATGCCTTCTAGGTACCATTTTTTTGTAGGCCACCCACTTAGAAAAGCTGTGTTACGCTCTGTTTCTGCAGTACAACTTTTTTTTGTTGCTGAAAGCAAATCCACAGCTATGATGCTGCAGGCTTTATGTCTTGTTCACAAGTGTATGTATCTAACCCGATTTCACACTTCACTACTCAATGTGTTGCTTAAATACATGAGCTGATGCCCTTGCTTTTGAACAAGGTTAGGAATGTTTAGTTTCTGGGGCCTGATTCATGACGGGTCATTTATTTTTGCAGGTCTTCAGATGGCTCTGTGGTCATCAGATGTTAAATGATTCACATGGTTACAAGGTGCAAGGGCCATTAATACATCTGTTACTTTTTGATTGGTCTTAAACCAGTTAATTTATAGCATATGTTGGTGCTTTTTGTGGACTTTATCTTGCTATAGGTAAATGTGCTCTTTTGGAAAATAATTGTAATAGAATGCCACACACAAGGGCTAACACCTTTTTTAAAAATACCCTCTTAATTTTGAAAGGCTGCTTGTCTGATCATGAACAACGGTTAGAACTAATAAAAGCTGTATAGAATATTCCTTGAGAAAGGAAATCATGCCAATCACACACACACACACATGCTATCTGTAGTAAAATTTGAGAAAAGCTGCTGTTTACCTATGTGTCTACATCCCCATCACCCTATTTTCTTTCTGGGTAAGCAATGTTATGCAATCCAGACAAGGTACAAGAAATATGCAAATTAAATCCAAAGCATGCCATAAGAGAAAAGAAAGGGAATAAAAAAATTGAATATAAAATTTAAAAGGTACCTTAGGAATTATCTAACCAAACTGCCATGTAGCAAAATAAGTAGCATTCACTTTTACATACAGCTGTTTTCACTTATTTCAGCAAAAATTCATTAATCAAATGACCACGTATATCCTCAGAGTTCTTTTTTCCTTTGCAATGAACTTTCTACCAAGGGAGATAACAAATTTATCTGCTTGCTTTAACTTTTCACCACTTATGTGTAATTTGGAACTGTTCAGGTTTCTTGGCAAACCCAATCACTTTAGTGTATTAATTTTGAGATCCATACTCCTTGTTGTATCAGCTCAACTACCTAAAATAGCTGATGCAATTCAGGAATAGGACATATCCAGCTCTCAATCCTTGCTTTATGGAATATCTGAGGGCTTGATTTTTTTCTCCACCCCAACAAATACATGAGGACAATGTGTGAGGTTATCTGCCATCCAAGGACTAAGGTATCATCACTACACTGTTAGTACTCATTTACAGATTCAGTGGCACTGACTTATTAGGCCCATCTGAGCTACTGGTCATAAGAGGATAGTAGGCTGGAGGTCTATATAACAGCCTTCAGATTTTTTTGTTTTCTTTGAATAAGTCAGCTGAAAATCAAGCCAGCTTATGAGACGTATTTCCAGATTTCAATCCCTTCCTCTACTTTTAGCAACAGTACTAGCAGTAGCAGTAGCACTTAGACTTATATACCGCCTCATAGTCCTTTACAGCCCTCTCTAAGAAGTTTACAGAGTCAACATATTGCCCCCAACAATTTGGCTCCTCATTTTACTCATGAGCCATGGTGGCTCAGAGGTTAGACCTACTTCAGGCTAATTATGCTGACTGCTGACAGCCAGCAATATGGCAGTTTGAATCTCACAGACTCAAGATTGACTTAGCCTTCCATCCTTCCGAGATTGGTAAAATAAGGACCCAGATTGTTGAAGGCAATATGCTGACTCTGTAATACTGCTTAGAGCAGGCTGTAAAGCACTGTGAATCTTCTATCTATCTATCTATCTATCTATCTACCTACCTACCTACCTACCTACCTACCTACCTACCTATCTATCTATCTAT
>JANHJO010003718.1:6885-17469 GCA_032468235.1 Pseudoxyrhopus heterurus | reverse complement strand
GGAAAGCAGGAAGGGAAGGGAAGGAGAAAGAAAAGGAAAGGAGGAAGAGGGAAAGGAATGGAAGCGAAGGAAAGGAGTAAGGGAAGGGGAAAGGAAATGAGAAACACAAGGGAAGGGAAGAGAAAGGAAAGGAAAGGAAAACTGACACACATACAGCTACTAACAGTGACAGCCCCGACTATACCCGGGCAATGCCGGGTCATCAGCTAGTCAGTATATAAGTCTAAGTGCTATTGCTACTGACCTTGGAAGGCTGGAAGGCTGAGTCAACCTTGAGTCAGTCAGAATTGAACTCCTGGCAGTGAGCAATGAGTTAGCCTGAAATACTGCATTCTAATCACTGCACAACTGCACAATGGTAAATTAGCATTTACCACAATGACAGCCAGATGTTCTGCCTAGACAGCCATTACTGAGTCCTCTTCCCAATTCTATTTCTTTACCCATGCTGGAATAAAAAGTGCCAATGCTTTTCCTTTTGTAGGCATGTTTTCTGAGGATTGTTAGGAAAAAAGAACAGTTTTACAGTTTTTCCATACACTTGACTAGAAGGGGAAACTTGGCAGAATTTATGTCAATTTCACCTATTAAAAAATGCAAATAGCTGTCACAGGAAGGAGGGTTGCTCCCAGAGCACTCACCAGCCAATTGGAACAGAGGCATTTGTGTAGAATACAGTGAATGCAACAGATAATACTGAACTGCTGTACTTGCACCAATTCAGAAGGAAAAAGACTTCTTATAGTAGTGCTACTCCAGTACAGAAGGAATATCATCCAGTCTTCCCTCTCAAAATAGTAGGTGGTCCATTCTCATGCTGAGGCATACAGGAAATGTTTATTAGCCCCAGGTCTGCTTATTCTATAAGAGGTGGCTAATCTGAAGTCATTTCCTTCTGCCTTTTTTCCTCAGGCACACATACACAGAGCACATACTCTTAGATTCTCCTCCTGGTAGGGTGTAGCTAGGCTCTACCTATCTTTCTAGTGTATTTCCAATAAATTAATCTTTGTTCTAATATACAGAAAATATAAAACCTGCTTCAGTAATCATTGCTAAAATCAGTTTCAGGCCTTAGGAATGTTAACTTTCCAAAACTATAAACTCAGGATTCTAATCCAGTATTCTACTTTGCCTCTTTTCTAGCTACACTAATCACTTTGGTTACAATCTGAGTATTGGAGCGATAATTTATAACAATTGTCAGGTACCATATGTGGATACTCTTGTAAAGTATTATTTTTATGCTTTAATTTAGTTCAACAAAGGAATTTTCATGCCAAAAGAAGACATTAAAATGATTTCTGTGATCAGGTGGCCAGTCATAGACAAATTCTATGGGTGCTTGTCTTAAGATGCTTCTTGGTTCTGAACTACAAGTAGTCACCAACTTACAACAACAATTGGGACCCAAATTTCCGTTACTAAGTAAGGCAATTGATAAGTGACTTATGCCATATTTTATGACATTTTTGCCATGATTTAAGCGAATCACTGCAGTTGTTAAATCATTAATCACATGCTCATTAAGCAAGTCCATTATTCTCCCACTGACTTTGCTTGCTCGAAGCTGGCTGGGAAGGTATCAGGCATGAAAGATTAGGTCCAGTCTTTTTGAGGATGTTGCAATGGTTGCAAGTGCAAGGACTGGTCATTAATCACCTTTTTCAGTGCTGTTGTAACTTCAAACAGTCACTAAACAAATGGTTGAAAGTTGAGGAATACCTGTATTTAACTTTCTGCTGCTACAGTTTGCTTCTCTTCTACTAAACCAGGATAAAGTAGCTTCATTTTCTGAAATAGAAGTAACTGAATTTTAAAAAATAATGTGTGAACAAATGTGCTACTTCACAATCTACATCTAAGTTGCATGTGGTTTTCTATGTAGCATGTGGAAATTCCAAATTATGCAAAAAGGAAGAACCTCACACAAGGGTGGACTGCTACAGGTTCGCACGGGTTTGGACGATCCTCTAGCTAAGGGTCTGCCCAGTTCAGCGAACCCGTAAATCCAACCCCTAGCTGGCCCTGCCCATCCTGCCCCGCCCCCCCCAGGAGTCCCCACACAGCCCATTTTGAATCCCAGGTAAGTGCAGGGCCCGCGCAGAGGCTCAGGGAGGGTGAAAAACGTGCCTTCCAGAAGTCCGGAAACGGGCCTGTTTCCAGCCTCCGGAGGGCCTCCAGAGCTCGGGAGAGGCCGTTTTTGCCCTCCCAGAGGCTCGAGGAAAGCCTCCAGAGCCCGGGGAGGGTGAAAACGGCCCCCCCGCCGTGGTGCAGGAGGCCGACTAGCTCACGCCCACCCAGCAACTGGGCACAGAAATGGTTGCTAAAAATTTTGGGGCCCACCCCTGCTCACAAGGAACTGATAGCATCCTGATCTGGTCTTGACATCTACTCAGATGTTTGCACATGAGAAACAGGCTCTTTAGGACAGAATTGGATTTTTGAGAGAAGGTTAATCAGCAATTAAATAAACACAAAATAATCCATGATCTGCAAACTTATACAAAAGCAAGCAAAATCATCATCTCCAAGCTTATGCAAAATTGGAGCACTGCCAGAAGTGGAGATGGTTCCATGACTCCAGAAATCACATTAGCATTGCACAAATGTTATGAAAGTTGTATGATGCAGTGAAAGTCAGTGCTTCTCTTCTACTTTGCAAGGAGAGTTCCATAGCACCTGACATTTCATTCACCTTTCCTATAGCATCACCATCATTATTATGTTTTGCTATTTTGGTGTGTGTTTTCCCTGCCTACACTTAGTCAGGCAAGCATTATGTTTTCTGACATGATAAACAAAAAGTCAGCATGGCTCTCAATTAAAGGTCAGATCTGTCTGAATAGGTGGATTTCTAAATACCAGCCTTTCACTTTGTACCTTCTCAGGCTGCTGGCACCCACCCAATGATGTTTTCATCATTGGACATAATGCCCTGGACAGTCACAGGCTCATTGAGATACTAATGGGTTGGTTGCAAACACATAATCTTGCTCTGAAAAACTCTTTGTGAGATGAGCTGCTCACAACTGCCAATCCTAGCTCATAGTTGCTTATCTTCAAACCCTTTGAAGCCACAATATACAGGTATTCCGCGTATGTCCTACTAACAACAGTGACATTTCTAGCCCATAGCCTAATTTGTTTCACAGAAATTCCCTGCTGGACCTACCATCACCTTAATTTTCTTCCAGAGTTTTGTCCCCTCTCCCATCCTAACATTTTTATCTTCAATAAGCCTTTGGCTCGGCATTCACATTGGAAAAAATGTTTAGCTAATGAAACCAGTAATAGCATCTACCACATTTCAGATCCAGCCCTTGACTTCCTGAGAGCCTTTTCCCATTTAAGACAACAGCGCCAGGCAGCAGCACTTGCTGTCCTCTTGAGTGTCCTGGGAAAATAAAGCACTTCCTGTAATGATATAAGCTTATCTATGAAATCAATAGCAAGCTCCCCTATGTTTAATGGGGAAGTCAGAAGGTGAGTTGAAGAATTGGTATTACCAACACCAATCTTTATCTGTACTTAACACTGAGAGATTGGAAATTTGACTCAAGTGATATCTTTACTGGACAAACTAATCTATAAATTAATCAAGAAAGAAAAAAGAGTTAGTGGAAGAAATCTATCAAATATATTACTGATTGAAATCGACTAATCACTTGTAACAACTTGGCACAGAATATTATTACCATCTCATGATTTATGAGCGCTTGGTCTCCTTGAGACCACAGATGTAGCTTAAGCCTGACAATTAGTCTTTATAATCTGGACTTCAATAGTTATCCTGCCTTTTTTTGTTCGTGTCCTCCACACAACTCAGATTTCCTGGAAAAGTTTCTCATCAGTGAGAGCCCATGTTCCAAATGTACCCCTGCTCTTTTCTCAGTGAATTATCTTAAACTACTTGTACTCTCTTAGCATCCTCTGGTAACTTGTACAATGAGAACGATAATGCTAGTCTACTTTGCAGGCTTCTAATTAAGCTAGAAAAGGTAACGAATCGATTAAATGATTGCAAATTAACAGCTGTATCTAATGCTGATCGGCTTTTAAAAAATTAAAATCATCACTGTTTAATCATTTTAGAAAGTACTTTGAAACCAACAGTTCAAAAAGGTAAATGAGAGTAGAGGGGTTACAATTTGCAAGGCCCGTGATGTAACCATGGGAACAGAAGAGGTCTCTGTCTTTTCATTTTGCAGCATCTTCAGTTTTTTTGGGTAGGAAGGTCAGGTTGCTTCATTACAACTTGCCCAACTGTGTTAAGTGTTGCCGAAGGTGCCATGAAGCGGGGAGGGTTTTTGTGAAGAGCCAAGTCAAGACAATTATTCCTGAAAGAGACAAGCTGAGAAAATAACTGTTCACACCTATTAATCCCTCAGCCCATCCCTCTGCCTAGAGTCCAACCCTGTCAAGCAAGGGATAGCATGGGAGCCTGGGAGCTGTGCCAACGTGTGTTTTACAGTCACTGCATCAGAGTCAGGCTGTGTTAAGCTCACAGCAACACTGAGAATGAAGTATCTGGTCAGCAGAAATTGCTGCAAAGGGCTCCCAACCTGGAAGCTGCTTCTTGTTAATGAAAAAGAGGATGGATTGTTTTCTTCTGTTAATGTTTTCTAGGATGTTATTAGTCAGTTCTTGCCCTGTTATTCCTCCTAAAGTCTACTACTATATTAACGTATCACATGTCTTTTGCAGCTTCTAGCCGGTTATTAAAAATTAATTTTAATGTATTATTTTTTATTTTTTAAATTTTAAGGCCACCCAATTCCACAACAACTCTGGGCAGCAAACAGCATATATCAGAGAAAAAGAATATAGCTGACTGGAAGACAAAAACCAAAAACATGAAGGGGCTGATCATCCTAGCCCAAGACCTGAAAGAAAAACCAGATCTTTAACGATCTGCAAAAAGACAAAAAGGGTAGGAGTGGTACAGATTTCCAAGGGCAATATTTTTCCACTGGGCAGAAGCCATCACTGAGAGGACTCACTTGCTGGGTTCCACAAGGAAATACTGCTTATTCTATGGGTTCTGGAATATGTCCACTGTAGCTGACCTCACCATAGAGGCAGAAATATATGGAGACAAGTAGTCTCACAACTAACCAGGTCCTATACCATGAAAGGCTTTGTAAGTCATAACCAACACCCTGAATTGTTCTTGGAAGCCAAATAGCAACCAGTGCAGCTTGTGAAGCAGCAGGGAAACCTGGGCATACTGTGACACATTGATGACTGTCTGCACTGCTGCATTCTGGACCAGCTGTAACTTCCAAGTGGCCTTCAATGACAACTCAATGTACAGTGCATCACAGTAGTTCAGTTGAAAAATGATCAAGAACTGAAGGGCCTTCCAGTTTAGGAACAGATGCAACCAGAACGCCTGTGCAAAGGCCTTTGCAAAGCTCTTGTGAAGAAGCCACTATTTTTAAAGCATGGGCTGTGAGTTTGCAGGACCAATGGATTGCAAACTAATCTTGGATGGGGAACCCAATTAAAGACTAAACATGAACTATCCCTAGAACCAAGAGGGAGAGGACATACAAACAAAGCCACTCAGTCTTGTCAAGAATGAACCTGGGCCTGTTCTTCCCTATCCAGGCCTACATAGCCTCCTGGCAGTCTGTCACAACTTCAGTGGCATCACTTGGTCAGCCCAGGGTCAAGATATATAATTTGCTGTCATCAGCACATTGATGATAATTGACCCCAAATTGATGGATGACCTCACACAACAGTTTCATGTAATGTTAAACAAAAGGACAGAGAGAGTCAAGCCCTACCTCATCCCCTGTCAACAACAATTGAAACCATCCACAGAGAAAGGAGAACCACTGCAGAATAATGCCTCCCAGTCCCAAATGCTGAAGATGGCCCAGTAGGATACTGTACTGAAGGCTTTTGAAAAATCAAGGAATACTAAGATGTGTAACCATTCTCATCCTGGCTCTGCTACTGGTTGTCAATATATATATACATATAAGCTTATGATATTATAATATTTGATATCACTTTTTGTATGAATGTGATATTTAGAGGTGTGTTAGTTTGGAACATGAATGATTTGTGTTTTTGTGTACACATTATGTGTTATTAGCTGAAAGCCCAAATGTAGGCAGAAAACTCTGAGTTCTAGTTCCATCTTAGGCATGAAGCCATTTAGGTGGCTTTGGGCCAGTTCCTCTCTTTCATCTCTGGGAATGAGACAACATCAAGTCTTAAAACCTTACTGAGAAATCTGCATGACTTGTCCTGGGCAAGGAATCAAGACTGATCAAAGGCATAAAACAAACCAACAAATAAAAAATACAGTTCAAACACAATTTTAGTTACTCCCCAGAGATTTATTCTTTCCTCAGTCACAATAAAAATGCATTTCAGCACAACTTTCAGAGACATTTGGGGTTTTGCAGATAAGCATAGCCTCGGGTTGTACACTTCTAATTCAGAAGACTGATCTTCCTGGTCTCAAAATCAAAGCATTGTTGAGCTCAAGAAGCTCCTCATTATACTAGTTATGTGAAAAGAACAAAGTTGAGATACGTTTTGGTAGAACTAACATTCTGCTCTGCTACGCTCTACTCTGCCCTACTCTATTCTGCCTTACTCTCCTGTACTCTATTCTTTATACTCTACTTTTATAAAAACTGTATATTTTAAGCAGGCATACAAGCATTTGAGGATGCTTAACTTTCTCAAGATTGGGGCCAGAAAGAGCTAACATTTGTTAACTAACGGGTGCCATTAATTGATCCCTTGAGTATTTTTTTATGATTTTCAAGCAGGTCCTTTTGCAATTAAGAGTGGTGTCATAAAATGGCCTCCAGAGTCTCTGCAGAATGAACCGTGTGAGAATTACACATAGACCAGGGGTGTCAAACTCATGTTGTCACGGTGGCGTCACGTAACATATCGGGACTTTTTTCCCCTTCGCTAAACGGGGCGTGGGTGTGGCCGGCGCATGATGCAACCGGCCCATGGGCCGGGAATTTGACAGCCCTGACATAGACAGTGAGCTCTATCTGCAAAAGATCTTCTATCTCATTTAGGTCCTAATTTACCTCAAAGAAGTTTCTCAAATGAAAAGTTTCCTAAATGAGAGGACGAAGGAGAATCTCTGGCTCACATTACAGTATAAGATTAATGATTTCAAGACCCTTTGCAAATCCAGGATTCAAAAGTGCCACAGAAACTAATTGCTACTACAACAATTACCAGATACTTTACAGAATCCTATTTCCTTCACTTACACAAGTCAATGGTAAACCCAGATCTGTTTGTTTTTAATCTTCCCCTCATGCTTTTGCAGATATTCCCCTCTCCTCCGGTAGAAATTTTATCTTGTTTTGTTGTCATTTGAAGCAATCTTTGCTGGAGTTGTCATGGAAACTGACTTGTTTGTTTCCCTACACTATGAA
The DNA here is from genome assembly GCA_032468235.1 of Pseudoxyrhopus heterurus. Taxonomy (NCBI): domain Eukaryota; kingdom Metazoa; phylum Chordata; class Lepidosauria; order Squamata; genus Pseudoxyrhopus; species Pseudoxyrhopus heterurus. The sequence goes on along the minus strand of JANHJO010003718.1, from coordinate 10,039 downwards.
GAAAGCATAACTAACTCTGACAATCCTAAGAGTTTCTTGCTGCCTTTGGGAGGAAGCGTTCAGCAGTTTTTGGTAGGGGGACAGTGGTTTCCTCAAAAAAAGGGGGGCGGGGACTTTAATCCTGAAAGCAAGTCCATCCTCATATCAAGAAACACAACTGCATAAATCGGAACTTCTCAGAATATGATTTGCAAGCTCTGTTAGGTACTCTGTGGAAATGTTTAAAGGCATAGTTATTGTGAGCATTACATTTGAGTTACATAAATGCTTTGATTTTCTGTACAGAAAAGCAGCAAAAATTTAACGTGGGACACCATGGTGTCTAATATTCAAGAGATTTGTGAAGAAAGGAAATTGAGCAGAAAGTTAGGCCTAGATTTCTCCTTGTCCTTTTCATACTTTTCTGTAACAGGTGATGATACCCTATTATACCTCATTCCCACCCAATGTATGGCCATAATGATGATAGAAGCTTTATTCTGACATACCCTGAGGTATCAAATTGTGAAAGCTATATCAGGGCCTTTAGACCATCAGTCATTCTAATAATTTTATTTCTTGAGGGACTCCTGATAAGTCAAAATAAATCACATTTATGTTTTTTTTAATCTCACTCTGCACCTCCTGATTGATTCTTCTCCTGGTTGCTTTAATAAGATGTGTTCCAGGATACATGGTTTTTCCCATTAACATTTTGTGTCTTCTCAACTGGCAACACAGAGGTGATAATGGATATATGAATATAGGAGAGTTCTAGTGTCTTTTCAATGCTTGTTTATTTGTACGTTTACTATTCAAACAAGGTACCATGGAGGCAAACAGGCCTGGCATCCTTAATCCATCTGAAAACATTTTGTTCTGTCTGCCCTTTCAAAATCCAAGCTTGCAGTTTTTTTTCACACTTCTCTGCAAAGCTCTAGTCTCAGCACCACTATGGAAATGAATTGCTCAACCATGGACCATTCATAGTCATTAAGGAACATTTACTATTTTGTTACTCCTAATCATCTCAGGGATCATGGCAACCAAACTCCTTAAAATATCAGTGGCAATAACAATTTAACAGAGAGGAAATTATAGATTTAATTTACCATATATAAAATATAACAGCAGCCTTTATGCTAGGATTACAGAGTGAATCCAGGGATTAAATGAGTTAATAACTACGAATAAAAATAGGGCTTTTATTAAGCCAATGTATATGTAAAGCAAATTAAAGAAGCAAACAGAAACAGTTGTTGGATATTGCCAGAAGAATAATTTGGGGTTCCAACTTGAGCCGCGGCTGCACAAGAATAAATAAAAATGAGATCCAAGCAGCTGTGAGGAAAGAAGAAATAATTATTCCTAAAAGCAAACAGTTTGCCTTTAGGGGAAGCTGTAGAGAAATGGGGTAAAGCAACACAGTTAAATAGGGGAGCTTGTCCTGGGTGTATGTGGAAGTGTCTAGGTGCTGATTCTAGGATGACACTTAAGGGATATGTGTGTGCGTGTGTGTGTGTGTGTGTGTTATGTGCGGGGTGGGTGAGTTATGTTTTCTTATGAACATGCAGTTCCGCTGGGAGACCTAATTTAATGAACTCTATTTGTGTTTGTAGACCTCATCCTTTGATATGTGGATTAGGTCTGGGTAACTTATTTGGAACTTTGAGGAAGTTTGGGTAAAGGATTTTCCCCATTTGCTATTTTTAGTTGATTAATTTAGTTTCAGCTTGAGGTAGAGATGCTAATTCTCAGACCATTGTGTTTTAAGGGAAGGAGGAAACAGTACAAAGATTTGTTTATATTTTATATATTTGGATATAAACCTTCTCACAATAGGTAAACTGTCCTTTAAAGGAAGCTTAAAATCCATGCAGTTTTCTTGATAGAAATATGAATAGGGTTTGCTGTTGTCTTCTTTGACAATGTTTTTCAGATCTTCCCATCTTCTATGGTCCTGAGATTTTCTCACAGCCTCCCATCCAAACCCAGGCCCAAATCTGTTGAGCTTTCTAAGATAAAAATAGGCTAGGAGCAGCTGAATCCTAATTGCCAATACCTTAAAGTGAATGGATGCAAGTTGAATGGGCTTCATTTGGAAGGCTCTTAGAAGTCCTTTCAGCCTTGTGATTTTTTTAAATAGATCTATCTGCAGAACTGTATTTATTGTACCTCATCTCAAACTTTATGCCCACTTCTAGACACCAGACTTCAGGAAGGATTCCGACAAATGGGAAAATATTTGGGAGGGTAAGGAGAATGATCAGGGACCCAGAAACTAAATCCCATGAAAAGAGATTGAAGAAACAGGGAATATTTTGTTCTGAGAAAAGAGGATTAATAGCACTCTTCAAATAACTCAAAGGATGTCTTTCAGAAAAAATTCCAAATCTATTCTCCATCATTCTAGAATTCAGGACACAAAATAAAGTAAGAAGAAGATGGATTAAATGTTAGAGAAAATTTTCCAACACTAAGAACAATTTGAAAGTCTTACTAGAGAAATAATGATCCCCCTCTTCAAGCAGAATCACCTGTTGAAGATACTTTAATTTGGATTCCTCCAGTAAGCAGGAAGTTGGACTCGATAGCCTAAATAATTCCTTCATATTCTATAATTTCAATTATAGTAATTAATAGTATAGTAATTATGTGCTAAATATTTTGAGAAAATATTGTTGATAACTCATGATACTCAGATATTTCTCAGTGAAACTAAGTCACTTTCAAAAGACATAAAATAGGCTGAAATGTCCTTACTCTTAGAGCCTCTTCTCCCACAATCCTGCTAGTCAAAGAGACAAAATCAATCAAATATACATGCAAGCATGTACATACTAGAATAGGACTAGGAGCAGAGAAGTTCTTTATGAAAATTCTATGGCATAGTGGTCCCCTCAGAACCTGAGGCTATTGTTGGAATCTATATATATAAAAAAGAAATCCGGTGGGGATGTAAATTTGTATGTGCTCTATACAAACTCACATTTCTCCCCCAAAGTTCCTGATTTTTGCCACACAGGTAGTTTTCCGTACGGAGAAGGTCCCTGTCGGGGTCACGAACCCCCAAAACCCCAGAACACCCTGAAAAAAGCTGGCAAAGTGCGCACTCGCACCAGAACAGGACCAAAGCTCTACTGAGCATGCTCACATTTTGAACAGCCTCCATTTT
>JANHJO010003716.1:97391-108754 GCA_032468235.1 Pseudoxyrhopus heterurus | reverse complement strand
GTGTTGTGGGAATTAGTTGTTTAGCAGAGTGATGGCATTCGGGGAAAAAACTGTCCTTGTGTCTAGTTGTTCTGGTGTGCAGTGCCCTAAAGCATCGTTTTGAGGGTAGAAGTCCACAAGTCTTAAAGTTGTCAAGGTGGACACCCCTGCTTCAAGTTGAAGGGGGGGAAACATTAAAAGAAAAACCCCTGAAACACAAATTGACTCTGCCCTACTTGCCTGGAGTATAAGAATGAGGGGAGGGAAAAGAAAGGCAGGCTATCAGGGCTGATGTCATCCCTTTGAGATAATCCAGGTTAGGAAGCAGACTCCATAAAGCTGATTGGAGATATACTTTATTGATGTAGGCTCTAGTAACAGAATCTTGAAAGATTATAACAAAGAAGGTTCATTGTAAGGAAGATGATACCTATAGAAGGAGAAGAAAAAAGTGAAACTCCCTTATAGATTGATTCTAAACTTTAGGCTCTTTCTGTGAACACCCTAACTTCCAAGTCTAACGAATAGATTTTGGTCTGTCATTTGTCCCTGATGCCCAATTACATTTGAGTTCTAAAATGTGATACAAATTTTACATTCAAATGTGAAAGGAACTACTTTATCGTAACTGCAAATTGCCTTTTACCTTTGAAATAATTTGAAATGGAATTTTCACTTTATTTTCATGGCCTATTAAACAGGAGAAAATCCCATATGTAAGAGAAGCGTAAACATTTCACAGATTGTATTTGCACGGACCCAAAATTCTCAGATTATTTCCATTTCTAGAAAGTGGTCTCTAAAATAGAGCCAAACCTTTTCCTTTACTTTCTATTTTGGCTGGGCTAGTTTAAGCGACTGGCCCTCGTATGTCATTTATCATTTACCATCCCATATGTTTATTCTTTAAAAATGCTTTTAAAATGAAATATTGTAAACAATATTTTAATCAAATAAAGAAGCTAGTCATCTGCACCTTTAAAGTGAAAATACTGCTTAAAAGTGGAGATCGGATGAAAGGTAGACAGCAAAGTATGTAGATCAGTAGAAGACATATAACCCAGCTTCCTCTTCAGATGGTCCGCTAGGGAAATACGTTTGAGCACATCCCTAGCTGTTTTGAGTTCTTTACCCTCTCATTAATTTAATTCCACATACAATCTTATTATTCCACAAAGCCTTAAGAATGTTACATCAAAAGGCTGCTGTTGTCATTCTGATCTGAAAAGCAGTGGGTTGGGTTTTGTGGTAGGCATTTTGTTTTTAATTCTAACATGAACCTTTATCTTAAGTTCATTGAATGCTGTTTTTTTTTACCCGTGGGTTGTTGAAAGGCAAGGCAAGCATGAGGCCACCCCATGCTCTTCTCTGACCTTAAAGATGATAAAATATTCAGGTTCAGTTCATGAGCTGGTTACAGGTACTTAGTTCAGGTATAGTGATTTCAGGTAGAATTCTAGCTGTAATTTATCCAATCCCAACAATTAACAAATAAGAGCAGGAAAATCTGGAGGGGCAGTGGGATTAAGTGCATCATTAGCTTAGAATCGTTTTGTTCCCACAAATGCTCCAAGTCCAACCCCTCCTGGATTCTGTTGACGCTTATCTGGTGCCAATTTAGCGTTGACCTTTAGTTGACCAGATTCATGTGTGTAGGCTTGAATAAATCTATGCTGCAACCTTACAAATGGTCCTGTTTCTTTGTGCCTGTCATGATGTCATTGATTGTGCTGCTGCCAATCTTATATCGGATTGAATAAATGAATGAATGAATGATGTAGGATGGACATTTAATAAGTAAATAATAAATGATAGCAGATATGCGGTCCAATCAGTTACTAAGTTTGGTTTTTCCGTCATTTCTATTATTATGGATACCACCATCTTTCTTCTATCCTCCAATTTGTCATTGTACTTTTGCTCTTTTGAAAATGTATTATAACTGTCATTCAACCCTGTTTGAAATCTCAGGTTTGGATTTCAGTCAAGACCCTCATTTTGGCCCCCCTTACAAGAATGATTGCATCAGAAACTGAGCACTCTGTGACACATCCAGGGACCTTTTCATCTAAGGGCAAAAGACTCAGAGATGCAAAGGTCAAATGAAGCACAAAACCAGTGGAAGATCTGTCAAATCAGCCTCAACAAATCATAGTCTGTGCCAGGCTATTTCAAAATTTACTGTTGGTGGACTAAATTGCCTCCAAAACTTCAGAGAAAGATGGGTGCTTTATATAAATGGAAAGAGCCAGTGCCAACTGCTCAGTCATAAAAGCAAAAGCCTACGTCTAACTCTGCACAAACAGATCGCAAGAAGCATCTAAATATTTGAGGACAACTTCAATATTTCTCAGCCTTGTCTAGATCAGGGGTTTCAAACTCACGGCATCATGTTGTCGTCATGTGACGTATCGTGATTTCCCCCCCCCTTTCGCTAAAATGAGGGTGGGCGTGGCCAGCACGTGAAGCATCTGGCCCGTGAGCCACGAGTTTGACAGCCCTGCTCTAGATGTATTGAGCTCTGGCTTCCATATTTATCAGCCAAAGAAACATGCTGGTTCTACACTCTGCTAACTGGACTTCAGTACAACTGGCAGGATGACAAGAGGCTCTTTCGTATAGTAGAAATGAGCATCATGAACCAGTCATAACTTACTATGAAAAATGTTCTGAAACTTACATAACCTACATAGCTATATTCAAGAAAGAAATGTTTGGAATGACCTCAGTGAATCTCCTCAACATTTAAGCAATCACCCTGATCTTCTAACGGAATGACACCAAGGGATGATGCATACATGTGTGGCATTAAATCTGATGCATGTCTGTCTGATCAAGAGATATATTTTAGCCAGTGTAACCATCTGCCAGCAAGGAATTACAGCTACAGTTTGACCATGGACAATATAAGTGTGTCTCCTCATATCTCAAGCACTGGTGCTATTATACATCATCTGCTATGACCTGTAAGTGTAGTGCTGGCCTGAATCATTGCAATCCCATTTTCCCATTGGTCTAAGCGAAGCCAGGAGCTTTATCTCTGAAATGTTTTGGTGCTGTTTTGTATATTTGATAACTGTGCCCATAGATCTTAGGATATCAGTTCTATTCTTCCTTATATTTTCCAGGAAAATATCCCCCGTTTAATCCCAGAAATCTGAGATAAAAGGATCTTATGAATCTGAGCAGGCCACATTTTGTTAGATGGACCAATGCTCTGACTTGAAGGCAACTTCATAGGATGGAAGAGTGAGAAAGGACCTTGGAGATCATCTCTTTCAATGTACTATAAGTTGAGGTCAATGGTAGTCTTGATAAATCACCTTATATTTTTATGAGGTATAGTGCCTAAGAGAATTTCAGAGAAGAGAACAAGAATGCCCATCAAAGGACATATTCCATTTCTTTGAAATCATAACAAATAAAGCTCTATCCACTCCCTCTAAATTCTGCATGTATGTTATACAGACATGACTCACTTGCCGCAACTCACAATAATCCAATCTTGTGTATGTCTACATAGGTGCAAATCCTACCTTTCAGGAGTTAATACTTGTTCTACAATAAGTGAAGTTACGATTGTAGGCTAAGTGGGCCAGATTAAGTACAGTTGCTTCTTTCTTTTATGAAGTATGGCCTAAATTACTCAACACATTGTAAAAATAAAAGTTCAAAGTTCTGGTTTATTATATATGGAGGGGGGGAAAAACCCTCATCACCTTTGAACAACCAGTTGCTGAAATATTATGCTGCTCTAAGATACAGCTCCAGCTTTACCCTAGCTATTTTCTTTCATGATTACTGTAGACAAACAGCTTTATTGCTTTCCCTTTTGATCCCTGGGTCAAATTCAGTAGGGTGTTGTTGTGATGGTTTAGTCACTGGGTGGGCTGTCTCTCTATTGCATAAGGAGCTGTCACTTAGCTCATTTATCATTCCTTTCCTCTCCTGATGTTGCCATCCTAGCCTCTTACAACAAGATCATTAGGTAGACATGTTGCACTCTTAATTGCCTCACATTTTACTTTGTCACAGTGCTTAAAACAAAGATTACACATAAATCCTTAGGAGAGTATTTGATTGATATCAAAGCAGAGGAAGAGAAAATGCAACATGATGTTATTTTAGTTTGCTTATGTTACCTTTCCACTGATGACAACTACTCATGTCCAGCTCAGTAAGTCTAGGAAAGCCTGCTCCTACATCTTGGGAATGCTGATTGCTCATAATTTCTCTGTGCAATTTAAATTGTTTCCTGATCTAGTCAGGTTCTCACAGAGTACCTGGAATTAGGCAAAGTCTTGTCTATAAGGTTCAAATTCCTTCGGCCGGCTGCTTCTTTGGTGAGGAGACTTGCGAACAGTAGCTGGAATTTAAAGGGTGCAATCCTTTTTGCTCAACCACAGAACCACATGTGCAGTTCCTACTCGCCCATCGTTCCAATTCATCTAGTGATATGCAGTATTTTACAGTAATTAACATCTTACGGCTCGCTTGATTGGAATTCATGCATATGTGATTGCCGCAAAGGTAATCCATTTATGGCATAAAAGCTATTTTCTAGAGCAACTTGGTAGGCTCATTTGTCAGGATACTAAGGGGCAAGGAATAGCTGGAGGAGCATCTGAGCAGCAGTGGGAAAGCAGAGGTTGAAGGAAAAATAATATATTGCTAACTTGTATCTGCCAACACCTTCAATCTATGGTTGTGAGGCTGCTGTAAATCATAGGTCAAGTCCCGGTTTCCCACCCATCTTCTATCATAGTCTAAATGAATGTTCACTCTCTAAAGTTTCTGTTTAGAGGGAGAGATAAGCCTCGATTGGTATTTATGGAAGATCCCCTCCCAGAGTGAATGCTGGCCTCAGATAGATCATTTCTGCCAAGATCATGAGGGTTAGAGAGGGAGGCATTAAGGTTTTTCTTCTTCTTGTCCCTATGGCTGCTTTCCTGCATTTTACAATTCTGCACAGCGATTGCATTCCTGAATGACAAATTATAGCTCATTTGACCCTAACGCCTTTTTCACGAGCCCTGTTACAAGTGATGTGGTCCTCGTGACACTTAGGTGCAATTTCAATGCTGGAAGCTGGATCACACAAGCAAAATTTGCAGAAACAAAAGCATGACTAATAGCCCGTAAGGTGCAAGAGGGATTCATTTTTAAGGGAACAGGTATTAATATTTTATCCTGAACCAAAACACCGCTACATCACTTAATTTTTTTCAGTGCTTTTGTCTTTTGTTCTTCATTCTGCTAGTCCTTTTTTTTTTTTTGTCAGCCTGATTTTGCCTCTGGGATGCATGTCATTGGCTGCAATAAAGTGTGAGACTGAATGCAATTTCAGAGGCATGTAATAGAAATTGGCGTGATGTCCTGGGACATGCAGGAATTGAAATTAGTTGGCATCTTTTCTGGAAGAAAGCAAACAGCCAGCAAACGGTAATCACCAAGACTGGCAAACGTGTCATGGTTTCTACTGAGTCTCTGGTCCCTTTCCCACCATTTCTATGCAAGTGTTATGCACATCATGCTGCCTGTACATCAGTCAAAAATGTAAATGATCTTCAGCCAGATGGCTGATGTTCTACGCACAGGATAATAACAAATTCCATGCCCATGTTGGGGCATAAAATTCTGCAAATGTGAATCCTATTGTTTCCAGTAGTATTCTGAACACATGGCGCAATTTTAAATTGAAATTGGAAGTCTTCAATGTACACGAAATGTGTCTGTATTTTCTTCTGTTTTCCCTTCTTTAGAGTTTGTTTGGAAAATCCAGATTCCTAACCAGGGGTGGGTTTCTACTGGTTCGGACCGGTTGTTAAAATAGCACCGGTTCGGGTGAACCGGTTCCTCTGTTTTTTTTCGTTTTTGAGTTTGGCCCGCTCACCCCTGCGCTATGCTGACCTGTATTTGTTCACTTTTGACGCATAGCTGATCAGCGTGGCAGTCCGGAATGCTGTGCCTCAGCTGTTTTTCAGCCCAGCGGCCTCAGTAAATGGTAAGTAGCTGATTGAAAGACATGCGTGTGCGCGCAAAGCGTGCACAAAGCAAACCGGATGTTAGACCGGTTGGAACCCACCCCTGTTTAATCCTTGCATATTCTTGACATTAGGCTTTGCATTTCCCACATATGATTAATATAGAAGGAAATCATTTTAATGGGAAGGTACTTGTACCTCTGTGTTCTTGATTTTATTTTTGATACTCATTTCAATGTGCTCCTTTTGCAGGCTGATCTACCTTCACCTCCAGCTCAAAGCTACTATTGTTAGACAAGAATCCTCAAAAGTAATGTGCTTTTGTTCTATTGTAATGTCTCTAATATGCAGGTAAGATACTCTTATTTGTAAACTGGTGTAAATTTCATTTCATTTCTTTTCCTGACCAAGAGTCTGCAGAATAAGGTATGATGCAGAGCTAGCCTTACAACTGGGCAGTTCAAGGATTCAGACAGTATCATGAGGATTGTTTTTAAAAACAACTATTTATTTGTTTAGTAAACAAAACAAAATACAGAAAGTTCTCGACTTAAGACCGCAATAGCAATAGCACTTAGATTTATATACCACTTCATAGTGCTTTCCAGCCTTCTCTAAGTGGTTTACAGAGTCAACATATTGCTCCCAACAATCTGGGCCCTCATTTTACTGACCTCGGAAGGGTGGAAGTCTGAGTCAAAATTTTTGAACCCAAAACATCCACTGCTAAGCAAGGCAGTTGTTAAGTGAGCGTTGTCCCATTTCATGACCTTTTTTTGCCACATTGATAAGTGAATCACTGCAGTTTTTAAATGAATCATGAGATCGTTAATGATATCTGGCTTTCCCAGTTGCCTTTGCTTGTTGGATGCTGGCTGGGAAGGTTACAAGTTGTGATCACATAACTTCAGGACACTGCAACTGTCATAAATACATGCCAGTTGTCATTGCCAAGTGCCCGAATTTTGACCACATGACCAGGGGGATGCTGCAATGGTCGTAAGTGTGAAAACCGGTCATAAGTTACCTTTTTTAGTGACATTGTAACTTTGAACAGTCACTAAACAGATGGTTGAAAATCGAGGACTATTTGTATATATTTTACAGTCTCAGAGAGACCCTTGTGAGAGTGCCTGCTTAATGTTCTGAAACAACTTAGGGACTGGGTGAATTTATCATTATTACCCTGGATGTGGATGGAGAGTGCCTGTTGCCTTTTTCGTTCCAGGTGGCAAACATCATGGTCATCTCTGGCAGATGGGTGTGTCAGCAGGACAAGGATTGGTATCCTTCCAGGTACTATGGAAATCCAATTTCCATTAATCCCGACCAGCAGGAACAAATACTAGGAGACTGTATAAGCTACAGTACATTTCACAACTTTTTTTCCCCTTTAAGAATAAAATTAATTCTAAGCAGAAATGTATAAAGGAATGAAAATCGATATGATGCTTTTTGAACTCTGATGCCCTGAGAATGTCTGATGCTGTGGTTATGAGTAGGAAGAAAATTACGGCAAGTTAGTCAGGCTGGGATCAAACAAACAAACAAAAAGAGAAAGAAAAAAAAACACAATTAACAACAGGCAGGTAGTTCCAGAAACATAAAAAGAGCTTTGAAACTTGTGTTTCTTGATCAGCAACCCCTTCCATGCAAATCATTTTTTAAAAAAAATATATGAACCTGTCTTGTATTAAATCAAAAGACCTGTCTAGACAGACTGATATGATCTACTCTGACTTTGGTGCTCCAAGAGGAGATCATGTAGATTACCTGCCACCTGATGCCTTTAATTAGGACAAAGCTTCTGCTACTGAATTGTGATAGCACAAATGAATGGGTGTCTGCTATTTCATGTTATATGTCAGTATGTGTATATATGTGTGTGCTTAGGTACATATATGTATATGTATGTATGGGTATATGCCTTCATGCACACCCATACTCACTCCTGAGAAACGCAGACCTCAAATGTTTAAAGGAGATCTTTGAAATTCATTCATAAAGTTGATATTAATATATAAGCAATGCCGGCTGGCGGGCCCACGAGGGAGGGCCTTCTCTGTGGCAGCCCCGGTTCTCTGGAACCAGTTACCCTCAGAGGTCCGGACTACCCCCACTCTGCTGGCCTTCCGGAAGGCTGTGAAAACCTGGCTCTTTCGGCAGGCTTGGGGCCATTGACCTCACCCAGTAGAGGATTTGTGAGGTCCGGAATATATGGAATATGTTTGTGTTATTTTATTGTTAGAAGGCATTTTAAGATTTTATTATATATTGTTATATTTTTATACACTGTTTTATTGTATTTTGTCATGAGCCGCCCAGCGTCCCCTGGGAGTTGGGTGGCATACAAGTGTGACTAAATAAATGAAATAAATAAATAAATAAATCTGGGGTCAAGAGTCAAGAGCTGCATACTCTCTGCACTCCAATTTATCCTCCAAGATTTCTTTTGTATAATAGCTACTATGCATACATATTATCTAGTAAGTGAATGGATGGACAGAAGTTTGCTTTAACTTCGAACTTTTTGCTATTTACCTTATTGGGTTCTCAATATCTATTATCTATTCAGTCGTTCTAAGGGCTCTGATAAAAGCTCTTTCAAAGCTGTGGAATGACTTGGTTTCTAAACCAAATAAAGCTTGCTAAGATTTGTAGGCATTGCATTCGTTCACTTTATTCAAATAGATTCTACCTTGATTGCCTTCACCTGAGAATTAGGTGAATTGTATTCTCCTGCATTTCTTGATCACACTAAAATGCAAGAGAATGCTTATTTTTATAGAGGTCCCAAACACAGTGCTTGCAAGCTCCAGAGCTGGCATTTCACAAAACTTGACGATCTTATAAGTTTTTTTGTGATTTGGAGGGGAAGCTCTGTCCATAACTCAGCTAATATATCAATTTTGTTTCACATAGTTTTAAAGTGCAAAATGCCTTACAAGATACATTCTGCTTACCTGCCTCTAATCCAACAGTTAGGTCACTATTACGTCAATTCCTCACATGAAAAAACAGTTGGCCCAATTGGTATAATAATTATTGGCCCAATTGGTATAATAAGGTATAAATTTATAAAATCACTGTTCTTAGACAGATTGTAGTAATAATAACCAGGTTTAAGTAAAATGAAATTGCAAATATGAAAAGGCTAAATAAATAATATTTGAAATTAACTCTTTAGAGATGACTTAAATGAATCAATATAATGTAAATGAAAGTAAATAATTTGGGTTTTTTTTACTGAATGTTTAACTATTGCCAATGTTGAGATGGTTAAGATTGTGGTTTAACATTTGAACGATGGAATGGAATTGATAATGATGAACTGATATAACCTAATATAATTAATTAATGTGTTTTTAATGATCATTTAAACTATAAAGGAAGATATTTTGTTTGAACAAGAACATAGTAATAATTTTAAAATTTATAAATATGTCAGAATATGATTGAAAGAAAAGATATTGTTTTGAATTGGATGGATACGACTGTACCCCGAAGCAACTCTGTTCACACAAGAGCTGTATATGTAATGAAAAAACAATAAAAAACTTATTTAAAAAAATAGGGAAAGGAATTGTTACAGTGCCATTACAAATATGGTACCTCTGCTTTGTATGGGACTGTTTTGATAGCAAAATTATCAGCTGAAGAATTGGTGGTTGGTGGGTGTTCTGGCTAACTGCCTCATGAAGAATAAAGTCAAAGGCCACATTTAAATCAATGAAAGCAACATAAAGGGCACCTCAGAAGGACTGAAGTATTTTCAGTTAAATAGTGTAGCTTTGGACATCTACCTGTTGTAGAACTTATAGGACAGGAGATTCTTTAGAAGCATCCAATAAAAATGTTGATAATAAAGAAATCTTGCCCAAAGCTTGATGATTACTGAAAAAGTTGATTGGGCCTGCCTTTATCTTTCTTTTGCATTGGGGGAGTGATAGTATTAAGACACTTCCTTAGGAATGATAAGAGTTGCTAAGCACAGAACAAAAGAGGCTAAAACAGAAATCAGCTAGGATGTATTTTGAATAACTTTGCAAAATTAGAACTTTATCTGGGCTTTATCATGTTTCCATTTTTTGAAAAAAAAAAAATCTATTTCAAAACTAGGCACCAATCAAGTAAGGAAGCAGATAGTGGGCAGCCAAAAAAGTCATCATCAAATGGAACATTGAATAAATACAAAATATTTGGTTGGATCTTTGCTCATGCAATTGCACAACCCGTTGTGCATCATTGCTCTTGAAAAAATTTTTTCACTTGATCCTCTTTTCTGCATTGCAGAATTTTTTGCAGCAAGGAACTTAATTTCTTTTAATTTATTGCTCACTACTGTTGTTGTTTTTTTAAGTCTTTGAAACAAACTGATCTGGATATCCCATGATATGTAGACCTAAATATGAATGATTGAAGTAATTGTGTATATTCTATAAATTATGTGTCCATGAGGACATATAATCAGTCAAATCTATTTTTGGTAAAGCTCCATGTACGTGAATGGCGGCTACCTCCAGCCAACCAATTTTATGATCTGCAAAGTTATCTCTAATTGTGTAGCTGAAAAAAAAGTGAGCCAAATATTAATAACACGTTGGAGAAAAAGCAGTGTTGAAATAAAATTAACAACAAAACCCAAGCTGATCTAATTTAGTTCAGAAATAAATGAATATTATTGCTAGTTCTCATTTTCAGATACACCCCCACCCTCCCAGCAAACAGAAACGTTTCTTCTCACAAAACAGTAGCAAGAGAGTAAGGAAGAAATTTAAATTCTAAGTGATAACTACTTGCAATTCAGCCAAGTTGAAAAGCCGAAGAACATTACACTGAGATTGAGAAGTCTTAATGGGAGTGTGGCCTGTAAAACAAGTAAGAAAATTATTTTTGCTCTTTTTGACACTGATTAGGCCATTCAGATGGATTACGACTTTCTGTCAGAGACAACACATTTGAAAGGATGAATTGAAATGAGTTCAGAGGACAACAAGGAGAATTGTGAGGAAAAGATTTGAGGAAATAAGATCTGTGAGAAAGGGTTAGTCATTTTAACAGACTCTGTGGAGGAACAGAGGAGACATGGCCATCTGCAAATTATGTTACTTGAAGGAAAAAGATAGACACCAGTTCTTCTGTTTAGTGAATGAGAACAGGAGGATTGTGTGCCAACAAAAAAGAATTTGAGCAGGATATGAGGAGCAAACACATACATTTAGAAGCTACTATATCTATATCTATAAAAGAGAAGTATGGTTTTGTAAGTATGTGTGTACAGTATGTGTTCTATAAGCTCCTATACGGAGGAACCAATCTCAGAGAAACTTGGCACATACACAGTTTAGCGTTGTAAGATCAGCACTGCGGGGGTCTCGAAGCCCTTTGGGGGGTCTGTGG
>JANHJO010003716.1:78656-93097 GCA_032468235.1 Pseudoxyrhopus heterurus | reverse complement strand
GCAGTTCGAAAGCATGTAAAAAATGCAAGTAGAAAAATAGGGACCACCTTTGGTGGGAAGGTAACAGCATTCCGTGCACCTTCGTGTTTAGTTGTGCCGGCCACATGACCATGGAGACGTCTTCGGACAGCGCTGGCTCTTCGGCTTTGAAACTGAGATGAGCACCATCCCCTAGAGTCGGGAATGACTAGCATGTATATGTGAGGGGAATTTTTACCTTTACATTACCTTTATTAGCCAGGTCACCCTGGACTAATTACCCAGTTGCCAACTAAGCCACTGAGAAGCATTCAAAGTTTCCTTTAAAAAAACTGAATAACTCCATCAGTTTTGCTCTGTGCCTCCATTTCTATAACACACTAAGGCACGATTTCATGAACAAACAAGAGTGGGAGGACTCACACATAAAGCGTGGCTTACAAACACACTTACTATGTTTGTAGAACTTATTACTTCAGGTCCAAATAAATAACAATGTGCCTTTTCATATCTGAATGCAGGCTTGCAGACAAACATATGCTACCACCAGTGGCACCACTTGGGAATTTTAAATCCTTATCTTAATTGTCTTGGCAGGGGGAATGTAAACTTTAAACAACATGTATACTATTTGAAAAATAACTACCAATTTGCTGCAAAAAAAATGACTTTAATGTAAAAAGTCCCTATAATTATGAAGACATCCAATTACTGTCACTCTATTCCCACTAGCAACATGAACTTAATCAAATGAGCCTTGCTAACTCTGCAGGTGCCCAGTTCCCATGATTACAAAGTATTTTCTCAAAACTAAGGAGAAAGTAAGGATCTTGCTCTAGGGAACAATGTTAGTCTTAAAAACCATTCAAAGTACTATGCAATGGATTTTACCAGCATATTTTCAACTTTCCATTTCCCATTCAGTGGAGTCTACAAGATGCTTTCTCCAAGCTGTGAATATTCCACCTTATTTAACCTTAGGGTGACACTTCCCTAACTCATGGCTTTCATTCAGTATTGCTTGTCTAAATTATTAACCCATATAATTTTTACATGTTTCTAGCTGTTTGTCTCTTCAAAAGCAATTAATGAGGGTGCATTCATGCCAGGCAAGCAATCTGGTTCCTGGTCCAGCAAATATATAAGCATATGGGCACATTTAAACAAGAGTTAGAGCAGCCAACAATCAATGAGAAAAGAGCAGCTACTTATGGAACATAACTAGATATGAAAGATGTTGGATTCAACAACAACAGTCTTTCCTTCCCCACCTCCCCAAAGCATGAGATGTGTTTGCTTCCCTTAGAATTGCCTAAAACAACTTTTAAATGCCAAAAGAAGTCTTGGGTTGTAATACTCTAGAAGTGAAAACTCTGTGGAATTCCCAGCTAGGAGAAGAGAAAATGAATGACAGCCTGGTGTCAACCATATTATGTCAATGAAGAGGCCCTTTATTTATTGTGCGGCCTGATGAAATGAAGACTATAAAGAGCAGAAAAGCTGTGGTATAAAAGAAAAGTGAAACATTGCTTTCCTTTAAAGTAATAAATCTTCCAGAACACGTTTCAGGTAAAAGGAGATTAAAGGTAAATAGGTTGCTTAGTGTGTTCTCTTGAAATGTGGAAAAGCAAAATATATTCATCATAAGTGTGTTTCACGCTCAGATTACATCATTGGTAAACCGAAGAAAAGAGACCAAGTCAAAAACAAATTAAGAAATTTATTAACAAAATTCTGCATTTCTCTGCTTTCTTTTCAGGGACTTTCATCCCACTATGTCTTCACTGCATATTAAGAAATTCAGGACCCCTTTAATATGTTATATCTGTGTGATGTGATGTCTTATCTTGTCAACACTGTAAAATCGAAATGTTTTCTTTTTCGGAAAAAATAATAAAAAATAATTTTTAAAAAAAGAAAGAAATTCAGGACCCATAGAGCATAGTTCATATAATGAGCTGGCATTCAGTAAACCTGGGAATATAATATATATTCATTATTTTCCAAGAGATTTTGCTTCTGACTGTCATTTTGAACTTTCTTTGCATGTTTACTTATATGACACTGAGTTAAAAAAAACGACAATAACAATCATAAACAATGCCACATTTTTAAGGACTGTCCTTGGCTAAATTATAATCAATATTTAAGGGGTAGAAACCCCCCCCCCTATCCTCTGCATATATTTTATACATCCATATCAATCGAATTTCTAACCTGACTTTGTTGGAATATTACTTCTATTAATTTTAGCCATTATGAACAGAAGCTAAGGTTGATTGTAATTATAGTCCAACGAAGTTAGATAAAGCCATTCTACGGTTACGAATATTATTGACCTTGATTACTTCTGAGTTACTTCTGAGACTGAGTGTGTGTGTGTGTGTGTGTGTGCTGAGATTTGCTAAGGCAAAAAAAAGACAAAACTGTTGCATATTATATTTGGTTCAGTAGTAATTGAAGCCATTTTTGTAATAACCAATTGAAAATGTGCGTTGCGTTGCAGAAGTTCCTGTTAGAAAATATGCTCCTGAACATAAGCAGAGTGCTGAAAGAATGCCGAGTAATTAAGTAGCAGAACATCCCACTGGGGGAAAAAAAATAAAAATAAAAGGCTCATAACATACTTGTGTTGAAAGTGGCATATGGCCATAGCCAGCTATTAATGAATACTAACAGATGTTCATTAGAGTTACTAAGAAATAAAAAAGTCTCTTTTCCATCTGAACCACATCCTGAGGAGAGGAAATCATAAAACAAGAGAGAAAGGAACAGGCCATTCTCTTTTTTTTCTCATAAACCGAAACTCGGGTAACTAAAACTAAACCAGGGGAGAAACAGATATGAAATTCAAAGCTCTTTCCCTTTATCTATCCCTCCTCAAACAGCTCACATATACCAAGAGATGATGGTATCTCTATAGAATTTCAGCATGATCCTTCTGTTGGCAACTACCAGCTCAATGGTAGCTACTTTAGTATGCTTTCTAGGCATTCAGATAGCATGCAGTTCATGCAGGCTTGTACAGTGCTTCAATTAACACATTAAGACCTCCTGATATTCATTTTGAGGAGGGGGGGCAGGAATCTCCTTTACTTCTCTCCCTTTGTGCAATAGTTTCTTTATTGGGCTCACTCAGGCAGGCTCCCAGTGTGCGGTGATTCAGCTGGTAATTAAAGATTAGATCCATGCAAGGTACAAGATGGCCTGTGTGTTTGGCGTCATGGGTTGAATAAAACGGAACCACTGTGGATTCTAAATCATGAATATCGGCTTAACACAAAGTGGTTAACCTGGAGCTCCCAGCACCCATTTGCAATCCCCACTAAACCCCTTGCTGGAATTTGGTGGCAAAACAGCTGATTTCAATCAGCAATGATTTTTGGTTTGGGAATGCATCTGTAATGAGATTTTCAGAGTTCTTTCTGAAGCTATTCATTTGTTATAATTAGCGATAACAGTATGAAAAGCTTTACTTTAGCAGACTGCAGTTATGTCCTTAGGCATTTTTTTTTTGCTTCAGTGTTTCCTGGTATGTCTTTCTCCTTTTGCTTATCTCAGTTAATACATAGTAAAAATTAGAAGGATTTGTATACATTTCCCCCAAGTGGATCAAATAACTCTTATCTGCATATCTAGAATTGTTCATAAAATCAGCAACCTTTAAACATAACTTAGAAGGTAAATTCAACAACCAATGTCAATCTGGTAGTCTTCTCTATTGACAGTAGACTTTATTCTACTATCATGAATAATACGGGGTTGAAAATAAAGATAAATCTTAGATCACCAGGGTTCTTTTTCCCCCCCACATTTCTGAATCGTCCAACTTCCTCAGTGAGGGTTTCATGGATTTTCTTTGCATTTTATTAATGAATATTTTATTCTTTATTTATGTATTTGTATCCCGCCTCTATTATTTTTATAAATAACTCAAGGTGGAAAACATGTCTAATACTCCTCCCTCCTCACATTTTCCCTCACAACAACCCTGTGAGGTGAGTTGGGTTGAGAGTGAGTGACTGGTGCAAAGTCACTCAGCTCGCTTTCATGCTTAAGGTAGGCCTAGAACACACAGTCTCCTAGTTTTAGCCTAGCATGGCTCTATGATCTCCTTAAATATTTTTTCTTGACATTCAAGAAATATAATACAACCTAATTTCATTCTTAAGTTTGTTTAGGAGACTCTACTGAAAAATAGGCCTCTGAAGCTATGGTCTTTTGACCAAAAGGAAACATAGAGGGGACCCAATAGAACAAGTCTATATCTTTAAATATTTGGGGGTAATTGTAGAGGGCAAAGAGAATGGTCTTGAAAAGTAGAGGACAGTGCCACTAACAAGGCAACAAACAGATAAGTGGAGCTTGATCCCTTCCAAGAAACTAGTTTGAGTAAACATGTCAGACAAGCCCCTCCATAGTTTACACCAAGATAATATGAGAGGGGGGGAAAGCACATTCAGACTTTGCAAGATTATGTTGCAATAAAAATAGCTTTGACCTGCATTGGTCTCTTAGACTAGTCTATCTTATACAGCTGGCAGTAGTTTTCTATCCCAAAGAAAACTGGAAGGCTCACTATGATTATGTCTTCCTGTTGCCATCAAGATCTGCAATAGCTGTCAAATAATTCATTTTTTTTTACAGAGTTTGAACTAGTACTGGCTGGCTTACAAACACTTCCAAGATAAAGTCTTGGCTCAAATGGATCTCTCTGCTGGGAAGAACTCTCATGAAATGGTTTAGACCAAGCCAAAAATGTGGGGGTAGTGAATGCCCTTCTTGAATGAGAAACAGAGATTCTTAAAATTGAGGGCTAGGGCATGGAGGCTGAAGTTAAAACTATTGATTAGAGCTCCAGTTTTCCCCTCAGATTCACTTCCACTAATAATGGTTGATCATTTTCTTTCTAGTTGGAATGTCATCATAGAAAAACTAATGATATAAGGCAGGCGTGTCCAACCTTGGCAACTTTATGACTTGTGAACTTCAACTCCCAGAGTTCCCCAACCAGGTATTAAAATCACCAAGGTTGGACACCCCTGATATAGGGGTTATCAGCAATATTCATATAATCCTTGGGGTATGCCTATGCCAAACATACGGTTCTGCAAAGAATAAATAATATCAGGTTCCAGACATAAGTAAAAACTGGAAAAAAAAACCTTTCTGCACATGAAAGTAGGACCTGCATGACAAAGGGGTTTGAGGAAGCAGCTGGCTATCTCTGCCTCTTTTTTATATTTCCAAAACTAAAAAAAGTTTTTTCTAGGCTAGTTATAATATTCTGCTCTCTGAATTATTACAGGGAAGGTATTCTGAGATCCTATCTGAGAAACATATTTGGCCATGAGGATCTGGCAATATCAAAATGGTAACACTTACATCTTATCTCTGTTCCCTCAGTGCTCTGGAGGAACAGAAAATGTTTGTGATTTTACTTTTCTCAGATTTCGAACTCTAGCAAAACATGGTCAGCAGAAATGAAAATTAGGCAAGGTCACCCAGAATTATAATTCTGACCGCCTAGAAGTTATTCAATGTTTTATTTAATTGCCCTTCACAGTATCTTGTGTTTCTGGTCTTTAGTCACAAGGAAGTGTATGCATCCAGGTCTCAGATCAAATCTTTCATTAGCCTTTGCCTTGGTTTTAATGATAAATTATCCAGTTGCCCTATTTGTAGCCTCTGAAGCTGCATGTGGGAGAGAAACATTTCGTTCTTAATGAAAATGCATTTATAGCAGTGCTGGTGATCCAGAAATACATGGTTCGTCTTTTTTCATGACCTGTATTCTATTCTGAGAACAAGCTAGCCTCTGCTTCCTGGTTTCCCCCCCTCCTTTTTGGAGTTGAAATTGGCTAGTGACTGAAGAATGGACATACATCAATTGTTGATTCAATATCTGTCAGTAGATGGAGCAGTAATTTATTAAAGCTGAAGTATGCTGTTTAAGCTATAATTCACCAGAGGGTTTTCAGCAGTTACCGAAATGACCATAAACTTTATCCTCAGATTGAAAGAAGAGTAAGACTATAGGTCTGGTTTATTTTTATTTTCTAATTTTTTTTCTTACTGTTGAGCATCAATGGCAAAAAATAAAATAAAATAATGGGAAGTAGAACCTATGTTTAATAGTAAATTGATAGGATTAAACTTTATTGAATTTGGCAAGGAGCAGGAGAGAAAGATAATGTGGAAAGAAAGCAGGGAGATCATAGTAGCAAAAAGAGATGAAATATGGGGAAAAGTCTAAGAGCCAAAAGCCCAGGGAATTAAAAGAAAGGGGCATGACTTAAGGAAACAAACCAGATCTCAGGAGAGAACGTTCCTAGATCCAGACTTAGCATCAATTACTGACAGAAATGAAGCAAGACAAGATAACCCAAAACTGGCCACCCAAGATGGAGAGGAGCTTTGTTTTCAGGCATTCTCGACTTCCAACCATTCAACCGGTCCTCAAATGACAGTTGCAACGTCCCCACGATCTGATATTCAAAATTCGGGTGCTTGGCAACCGGCATCATGGTTGCCATGTCTCAGAGTTATGTGATCGCCATTTGCAACCTTCCCAGTCAACTTCCGAGAAGCAAAATCAATTGGGATTCACTTTTAACAACCACATTATTATTCACTTAACAACTGCAGTGATTCCCTTAGCAACCATAGCAAAAAGGTTGTAAAAACTCTTAAGAACTAATGGAACAGAAATTCTGGTCCCAACTGTGATCATGAGTTAAGGATTACCTGTATATGCTACTGTATTTGATAGTGATCTGAACATAAAGGTACATATTTCTGAATAAACGTACATTGCACTGTATGTATCTCAAATCTGAATGTGCACATTCGAGTCCTATAAAAAACACCACGTGATAGTTACCTGAATATACTGAAAAAGCTTCTTGGATGAGATGCAAAACATTTTCAAGAAAAAAAATAAAGAAGTCCAGTTGCCTATTGGACAAGCAGATTTGGAACAACCATGACCTGGATGACTGAGAAACTCCATAGACATATACGGTAATTACTTTTTTCTAAGTAATCTGCAATATGCAGGAAAAGTCCTGACCTCACCCTTGGAGTAAACCTGGAGACAAGCCCATGTTTTCACACAACCATCAAACCGCTGATAATAAAAATCCGTGTCCTAGCGCTCTTTGCCATGACTTGCTAGCCAGGGTCTAGTAGTGGATTTAGCAAATGTGAACAGATGCCCTTCTCAGCCCAACCTCCACGCCAATGTTTTATAAAAGAAAACAGGAGGAAGGAGCACTAGGTATGCTGCTTTGAGCTCCTGAACAAAAAAATGGTATATAATTATAATAAATAATTAAATCTTCCACTTGTCTTGATAATTCATGGTTAGCGAAAAGGAAGCAAATCTTTGCAATGCCCTCACAGCTTCCCAGCGCTGCTTATATAGTATATTCACACAGAAAACCAAACAAATGCTTTACAATCTTTTGCTAATAAGGAGAAGCTAAAAGTAGATAATTTCCTGGAGGGAAATATTATTAACTTAACAGGGTAAAAAAGCTTCACTTCAGCCCTGCCTATCTGCTGCTAGCATGGTCATGGAGAAGTGAAGGCATTCTGAGGCCGAAACATTTTACTTTAAGACAGAATTGCTTTACGCCTAATGGGATCTAACAATTGTTCTCACAAGATGAAGCCTTTATGGTTAAAAGTATTTCATCTGTTGCATATTTTAGAAAGTGCTTTGAGAAGAAATATACTTTAAAATGGCACCATGTGGGAAATACTCTGAAAAGTAATCAACTTGTGAGTGAAATATGATTTACAGCACAGCTAATTCATCATTTCAGTTTCATGGAAATTAAAGCTCAAAATGATTTTACAGAGAGTGAAAAATTCCTCCTGGATAGCTGATGTTTAGTGGGTGTGTGAAAATCAAATGCTTTCAATTATAAAGGGTTCAAATGATGGTCGCACCCTCTCAAGTTTTCTTTCCTTCTTCCCTTATTATTATACTTGAGAAATTATGTCAAATTTACTTTGGCAATATTTTTGAGCTTAATTTTCTGCTAAAGGGGATGATGGTCAGTGTGATGTTTTGCTATACATTCTTTTGTCACTCTGAGGCTTCCTTAGTTGCCCACTCTTTCCAACTTGGAAGAGTACAGTGGGAGAAGCTTTATCGCATGGGTGTCAAACTCGCCACGTCATGTTGCTGTCACGTGACATTTTGTGACATTTTTCCCATTTGCGGAGCTTGGGTGGGCATGGCCTGAATGTGATGCATTTGCCCTGTGGGCCGCCAGTTTGACATGGCATTGTGTTATCTTTCCTTGAGAAACAAAGCACAAGAAGTCATGGAATCTATAGAACCCTGGAAAGATGATGGTACCATGAAGACAAGACATTCATATGGTTGGCCATCTTGTGTTGGAATTCAACTTTGCATGCCCCCAGTTGTCAATAGGTTCGTCATTTATGAACCTATTGACAACTGAAGACAATAGATGTAGGGATAGCGAGCAGAGGATGGTTCTGAACTTTTATCTCCATCTTGTCTAAAAATCATTCTGCTGGCTCTTAGTGGTTAGACTGGCTCTCTTAGGCTTTTCATTCCTGACTTCTTTCTTCTCTCAGCTCCATTCTCTTTCTAAACTCTGCAGTTTGGATTCTCCCTGACTCACTTCCTCTCCATAATGGAAGAAAGTGTACCTAGGTCCGTGATGGTAAACCTATGGCATGTGTGCCAAAGGTGGCATGCAGAGCCCTCTCTGTGGGCACATGTGCCATTGCCACCTGCTCTTCTGGTTTCTGGCACCAGCTGGTCTTTGTGGGCACCAGAGTGCTGGAAAACAGCCTGAAAAATGGCCAAAAAACAGACTGTTTTTTGGGCATTTTCATGCCATTTTTGGGCCTTTTTAAGGCAGCTTTTGGGCCAAAAAAACAGCCTGAAAATGGCCCAAAAATGGCATGAAAATGGCCCAAAACCAACCAAAAAACAGGCCATTTTCAGGCCAAAAACAGCCCCCCAAATGGCCTGAAAATGGCTCCAAAAATGGCAAAAAACAGGCATGTGTACACTGGCCACCTGGTCTTTGGGTTTCCAGTGCTCTAGCACACGCACCTGCACGCACGTGCGTTCTGGTTTGGGCACGGTGCCAAAAAGGTTTGCCATCACTGACTTAGGTTATATCTGCACTTACCATTTAAGCTGCATTTTATTATCGGTGGACTTTTCTAAGTGTTTTAATTATACACTTCCCGAGGTTTTTTTGTTTTTATTTAGAGGCTGGCCATATAAGATGCCTACATAAATAAATAAACAGTTCCTGTCTTGTGCTGACTTGACTCTAAGTTAGCTTAAGAATATCTAATCTGGGCTAACATGCTATGGCAGTGAGGCACTATTTCATTAGTTTCCAATTTATTTATTCATTAAATCTATATGCCTCCCATCTCATTCTGAAAAGCGAGTCTAAAATTATCTTTGTTTTTAGCTCTCTTACAGAACTGAGAGAGAAATCCTTCTACCTCAAGTGTTTGGAAAAAGGATGAAAGTTTTTCCTTTACTTTTTATTTGAAGTAAAAAAGCCAGCCAGGAACAAGGAGTACGCTCAGGGGTTGGAGAAGTGATTAACTCTGTTGAAGGGGTATTGGAAACAGCCAATGAATTGTGGGGGTAAACGTGCAACAAAATGAAACTTGCTGTCCAAAATGGTTCTCTGCACTCAAGGTGACATAATGTGGAAAAGTGTTCTTTGGAAGTAGAGCAGAAACAAACCTGTCCGGAGGTTATTTTGTTGGTGTGTGTGATTGTGTGTGTGTGTGTATTAACAGAGAATGGACAGTGAAAGCCAAGTTGGGTAATGCAGATACAGCAAGTCCTTAAATTACTCAGGCTTACCTATCATCGTTTATTTCCAAAACAAAAAGTTATATTTGTTTGCTTTCGTGCAAGCATCCGCCTCAAGAACCCTTTCTTAAAAAATTTATACTCCTACCTTAAGTTTTTCTCTCTCAGCAAATTCTTTCTTCTGTGTAAAATTCTCTTCTCCCCAATACCTCATAACTGAATTGGTGCAAGAATGCCACACTCTGCTTATCAGAATTTCACTGACATTCTCCTGTCTTTGGATTGAACATTTAAAAGCAAATTTTCTTTTATCATCTTGAATGAGAAATAAAGTAGGGGGGGAAACTGCAGAATTTTCCGCATCACAGCAACACACACATACACAACAGCACACAGTGCTATATGAATTGTGGCCAGTCAAACAAATTGCTTTCTTGGGCATTTTGCAAAAGTGAATATTTATCAAGAAGAAAGCAGTAAGAGGGAAGATAAATATCAAATTAAGTAGACAAAAGTAGGCAAGGTTCTAATAATAAGGAGCGCTGGACAAGTTGATAGTCTTCTACATTAAATCGTGTAAGGATTTCTATTTAAGGATTTCAGCTGAAGTTGCTACAGTACATTTCTGTAAAATACAAAAAAGAAACAAATTTGAGGGAGGGGGCAGTCTCAGTCCTTGCTTTCTTTATGTTGTCACTACAAAGGCATATTTCTTTACCAGCTGCTGCCCTGAATTGATTTAAACTATTTTTGTTTAACCACAGCTGTCTCGGGATTTGACAAAAAGCATTTCATGCAAATCTGAAAAAGAAAAAAAATGAACAGGATTTCAGTTCTTAGCCAGTAAGAAAGAAAAAAAAAATCAGTGTGAGCAAACATTGGTGTCAGGGCCCAGTGTGGTGACAAATTAACGCAAGTCCTTACTTGCAATGTAAACATTTTGAAATGTTGGGTGTTTTGAGCCAAGTCCAAATTGCTAGCATGGACTACAAAAGAACTTAAAATGGGCCACTAGGACGATACAGGCAGCTCTCAACTTATGAGCAAAACTGAGCCCAAAATTTATGTGGCTAAGCAAGACAGCAGTTAAGTAAATTTTGTCCCATTTTACGACCTTTCTTGCCATACTTATTAAGCAAATCACTGTGGTTGTTAAGTTAGAAACATGGATGTTACGTGAATCTGGCTTCCCCATTGACTTTGCTTGTTTGAAAGTCACAAAAGGCGATCACATGATCCCAGGACACTGTAACCGTCATAAATATGAATCACTGGCCAAACATTTGAATTTTGATCATGTGACCGTGGGGATGCTGCAACGGTCCTAAGTGCGAAGAACGATCATCTCCCTTTTTTTCAGCAGTGTTTTAGCTTTGAATGGTCACTAAATGAACTGTTGTGGGGACCACCTGAAATGCCCACTGAAGCCCAATGGCCGTACAGGATCTCTAACTGCTCTGGATCAGCCCTTGGGAAAGCCTGAAGAGGCCACTGACATGTAGCTTTTGATATGAGGAGCAATCATAATATACATTGCTAAGCTTAATTTAGTAGTGTTAAATCTGATTTTCTTTTTAGGATGAGGCACCATCATTCCATTCTGAGGCCAATGGAAGCTTCCAGCTTGAACGAAGTTGCACACCTCTGCGGAAACAGAAATATTAAACTTGATGGGAACAGTAATTGCTGTTATAATGAATCCTCCGAGATGCAAGTGTATGTTTGCTTGTGCAATGAAGCTTTTCTTCCTTAGTTCATCTTTGTGTGTGTGTGTGTGTGAGTGTGTGTGTGTGAGAGAGAGAGAGAGAGTGGGAGAGGAAGAGGGAGAGAAAGACAGAGACACACACACAGAGAGACAGAGACAGAAAGAGAGAAGGAGAGAGACAGAGACAGAAAGAGAGAGGGAGAGACACAGAGAGAGAGACAGGGACAGAGGGAGACAGCAAGCTTGAAGCATGACTGGGAAAACTATCTTGAGAAAACATTTGCTCAACATTCGTAAGTCTGAAATATTCCTGTTTCACCAGTCTGAAATAGTGTAGCTATAAAATGGCACGAATCTCCACATGTAGTAAGGAAGGCTCAGGGTACAAATCCTAAATAACAGATTTTACACTTGGATGGTAGCAGCTAAAGGGAGAAAACATCATTTTAATCCCTTTACAGCTAAGGAGGACTTAAGTCTGTCTCACTCATGGGATGGCGACATGGCAAAGGAAAGTATAATGGCAATATGGCAGAAAATAAGATGTTGCCAATGGTGCTTATGCCATTATTAGGTGAATGTAGGGACATGGCCTGCAGGTATCTTAAGCCTAAAACAAAACAATACATTTTTCCCCAGACAAAATGCAGCACAACATTATTGGGCCGTTTTTCAATTATTCGCTGATCTGAGAGTCCCTAAACATTAATTTAGAAGCAGGGAATAGTTTATTTTTGGTTTAAGGACTGAAATGAGGCCCAAGGTATTTTGAAAGTTGAATCCAAATGCTCAGCCTCCGAAGATGATAAAAAAAATATTATGCTAAGCCATTCCAGTTGAATGCTGGTTAATGCGACACAAAGATTTGCTTCAAGCGGGCTAACTTGACCAGCTCTACAATCTGGCTACAGAGAGGCACAGTTTTGTAGTACACACATGCATCAGAGAGTCACAGGTTTGATGCTTGGCATCCTCAGGGGTGTGTGGGTGGAGTGTTGAATCAATGTTTACTGGTGGCAACTACCTGGATAAAGGTCCTGCAGGCTTCTTGGCAAGATCTTGGAAGTGAATTGCCCTTGATCTGTCCTAGGGCTGAGAGAAAGCGGTCATCAAACTTCCTTTGTGCCTAATGCAGGATTAGAACTCACAATCTCCCGGTTTCTCCAGGTGTGGCTAGGAACATTATTTAGCTGTAGATCGCTGTCCATCTCACCAATGCAACTGTGATCAACTACAGGAATTAAAATACATTAAAAGTACACTAGATACACACACAGTTTTTAAAAATACACACTATTCCACCCAGATAACACAAATGGCTCCTAACGACACCATTCTCCAGTAGCAAGGGCTTGGTTGTCTCCTGGCCTCCCATGTCTCATCTGACATCCTGATGTCTGGGTTGGATGAAAAAGTGGTCGGATTTGTTAGACGTCAGCTTCCTAGAATTCTAATAGATATGGTAGCCATGGAAGCCACCCTTTCAAAGCTACCAGTAGGCCTGTGAGTGGTAGCGTTAAAGGGACTTGTCAAGATCATCGTGGAAGAGAGGAAAAAAAAAAAGATTAAATCAGTCGCCTCATGTTCCAGCAAAAATCAGATCTTTCTGCCCTTGTTAATAAAGAAAAAACAACATATCCAGCAAGAAGCAAGACAAGCCTAAGCAGCCAGTTTAATACATCAGAAGGTGGTGGACCTGGCTGGCTTTGACAGATGGGATTTAGTTAGTGCTTGGAGAAGATATCACCAAGAAATCCCAGAGTCAGACTGGAATGCTGGAAACACAACCTGGAAAAAAATCAATAGTAAACTGTGTCTGTAATGGACTCAAAAGATACTTTATTATTTATTTAATAGATTTATGCAGCCATCCATTTCAAACATATAATTCTGGGCTCCCCTACACCTACATCCAGGGCATAGATCCAAGCCTTTTGGCCCTTGTGAAAGACCAGCCAGGACATCTGACCTGCCTTGGGATGTTATTCCAGAGGGAGGGGGGTTGCCATGACAGGAAAGATTCTCCTAACTGTTGGAAAAACTTGGAACATGCATGTCTCTTCTGCCTGACCAGATAGGACAGGTAGAAACCACAGGAGAGAGATGGTCCTGTAAGCAACCAGACTATAAACTATGATACTTAGCTAGGCAAAGGGACAAGTGGCTTCTTTCGAAGCAGAAAGTTCCATACTCTTGATGGCCCAGCCCTTCACCTTCGCATCCCCTTCTCCGCAAACCCAGGCCTGACCTGCGTAGATGCAAAATTCGTAGAATAAAAGTGGATTGTCGGTGTGTGTGTTCCCCGCTTTCTTTTTGAATCCCTCCTCTCTGCTCTTATCTATTCTAGAATAAAAAAAGAGATACAGAACAGAGCAGGAAGGTCCTTTCTACCCTAATCCTGCCGCTTGGCAGATGACCGATGGAAGCAGGAAGCAAAATGAATCCCTTGCCAGCGACTGTGGCAAGAAAAGGCAGCTGACCACCAACCAAGCAGCACGACCAGCTGCAAGCTGCCACCGTGTCCAGAAGGGAGATGGTTATTGGGGACAGCCACCAGCTGCTCTCTTTGATCACCTGCTTGCTATTCCAGAAGGCAGGGGCCCTTCTACCAATGATGGCCGCTTGCTGGTTTTCGAGCAGCGAGTAGGGTCACTACAACAGGACTGCCCCAAGGCAGATGCTTGCAGATGTGCTAAGCGCAGCTTAAAGAACTGCAGCCTTCCTTCCTATATACTAGTGTTCTTGAGGGCTTAAGGCACCAACATCTATTTATTCCTTTTTCGGGAGTAGAGACACGATGCAAACAGGAGTAAGAAACGAGGCGCCACAGCAAATAGAGCTAACTTTAGGTTGCTCCACTATCAGCTCTCCATATTTTTTGTCTTGCGCATATTTTTGTCTTCCAAGCCTGATGGGTGGGTGGGT
>JANHJO010003716.1:38482-50525 GCA_032468235.1 Pseudoxyrhopus heterurus | reverse complement strand
AAAAGAAGCTTTGAACTTTTTTTCAAGGAGGACAGCGAGAGTTTTATTCCCATAATATTACCCCATTGTTTTTTTAGTTTATTTATACACACACACAGATAAAATATTATTTTTTAAATGCAGTAATATCCAATATGCAACAATTAGCATTATTTTTTTTGGGGGGGGGGGAAGAAGGCAGAAGTGTTCCATCAGTAAGTGGGTGAATTTGAATCCTGACTGTTTTGGGAAAGGAAAGTTTTGGAGCATGAGAACAAGTCTTCCATGGTTTTTTGCACCTTTTATGTTCATAGCTGAAGCTACTTTTTTCCTCCTTCCTGAGTAGGATCTGAAAAGCAGGTTGATCAACAAAAAGAGCACTTCCATCTGGGTGGAACTAGGTGTTTTTCTGGATCTTCCACTATAATCACTCAGCAGTTCTAAAAAAATCCAAGAAATTTTCATTAAACAGCTAAAGACAAAAAGAATAAACCATGGGAAGAACCTTGGCACAAGAATTTTTATTTATTAAAATTCTTCCCTGCCTTTCTGTTTGTGTCATGGAGGCTTACCATGTGTGTTTCTGCATATGTGTGTATAAAATACACATTTCATAACCATAAAAACAATCAAAATAAAAATTATAAAAAAGTAAATATTAAAATCAGCATCATTAACATAATAATTGACAACATGGGCTATCAGCAGATAACTAATTTTAAGCAATTAGATTACTAATTAAATATATATTATGCTAATAGTACTTGCAGTATATTGAATTCCTTTTCTGTATTGAGCTTACAGGAAATATTTCTGCAAAATATAATATCACAGAAAAAGTCTTCCCATCCTCCCCATACAATGAAATTCACTTTCCCTTCTAAAAACAATAATAACAATGCCACTAGCAACAAGTGTTCTTTCATAGAGGATGAATTGGATTAAAAATGCAGGTTGGCTAAAAATGCAGGTTGGCTCTATATAAATCTAATCAACAGATTTATATAGAACAGGAAAAAATTAAGGGTAAAACTTAAAATTAGGTAAGATTCAAAAGAAAGTGGTGGATTTGCATTTGCTAACTTTATAAATAATATTGTGCAAACTCTCTGTCATGAAAAACAGAATGGGTGAAATCATCAAATAACAGTATCAGTCATAGAAGGAGCTGGTATAGCCAGTGGACTTCATAAATATTTATGGTACAAAGAAAGAGAAGAATCCAAAATTATAAGACCAAGTTTGTTAAGATATAGGATATTTTTAAAACCAGAATAAGTCTGTTTTGCCATCACATGCATTCTATATCAGGGATAAATATGGCAAGAAAGTTTTAATCAAACATGCTGATAAGATATGTCCAGCCTCAGAAAATAGACTAAAAACACAACCAGAACTATGAAGATAAGTGAAGATAATGTGAAGATAAAAATTCACTATGAGTGATGCATTTACAAACTGCAGGACAAATAAAAAGTGATCTTAAGAAAGAATAAGGAACCTTGAAGAAGATGACTGAAATATTTACGCAAAATCAAGATTACGTTTAGTATATAAAAGTAGTTACTGAAATATAACATAGAAAGATATGATAAAATGTATTGGAAACTTCAATCACAGTATAACAATGGGAAGAATGAAAGACCTCTAGAAAAAGAAATCAATAAAATGTATTCCAAGCTATAAATGTAATGGGAAATTGTTATAAAATGTTCTATAGAAAGTACATAACCCTACTAGTGGTTACCAAGACAGACAAAATGTGCCTTACAACAGTAAATATTGGAAATAAGATATATTCTGTCACATGTGATGGTTTTGTAAAAAATGTAGATGAAAAGATATCACTTTGTTAAGATGCATGTTGAGAGCAGCAATAAGAAATTTGGCACAACATTGGGGGGGAAACCCCTCTTTTGCTAATGATACTGTACAAGATTGCAAGGCTAACATTGGAGATATGTAGAAGTCACAAAATTGACAATATATAATATATCATAATAGAAATTTATTAAATTTAAAAATAGTTCCTTAATATTACACAGCAAGAAAAAACCAGTCATTTAGGATATGGTTTCTAGAAAAAGAGTCATGAGACCAATTAAAAATAAAGGATCAAATTCCTTAACTAGATACTAGCCATAATTTTCAACACTTGATGAAAAGTGCAAATATTTATGTTGTGGTTAGCGGTTGGGAAATAAATGGAGAATAGCGGAAAAATACATCACTAATGGTTTTTTGTAATATTTGTATTTGTGCTTTATTTATTTTTTTCTTTTCCACTTTGGTTTTCATATCTTTATTCTTGTATTTGTGTATCTTTCTTCAGCACTTGTCACGTAATAATGAAATGGAACTTTAAAAATGGGTGTTTCCGAGTTCAGATGCATTATTGCAAGGATTGCTGTCATTATTACTTGGAACCCAAGAGTTAAGGCAGAGGTGGGCAATTAATTTTCCCAAGAGGCCATATGAGAAACTGGCATTGTTGTGGAGGGATGAACCCATAGGGCTGTGTAGGTGTGTAGGCATGCACACACGTCCGTAAATTGAAAAAATATATAGCATTCCCCTTCAAAATAAAAGCAATGCAGTTATATTGCATGTGTGCCGTACACTTATTTACATTTGATTTCTAATTTTCCAATTGACCTCATGTGGGCTGGGAAAAGGGTTGGATATGGCCCAGGGGCTGTAAAATGCCCAGGTCTGTGTTAAGGTAATTTTAGACTGCTTGGAATGAAGGTCTCAATGCATTTTTCTTTGGGCTACCTGATCTGAGCTGCAAAGATGAATAACCACGAGATGACAGAAAAGTGATATGGAAAACTCAACCTCTTTCCTGCCATCTGATGGTCATTTGGATTTTGGCAACTGGTATATATAATTAGTGTTAGGATAATAAAGAAAAGAGGCAGAATCCTGCTTGGATGTTTCCAATACAACTGAAATGTATTGGATTAGGTGCAGAATGGGGCAGAATGACACAGGTAAATCCTGCTGCGCGGAGTTACTTTGCAGAATGAGATATGCAGTGTATAAATTAAATAAATAATTCAAGGATATTAGAAGTACTGTTGTGTCTGTTGCTATTACAGCTTATGGACAATTGACAGTTAACTCCAGTTCTTCTGGTCTAGTAACAGGTTGCCATCTTAATCAGACCTGAAAACGAGCAGTTGTGTTGCTACTTAGGGAATTAACTAGCTAATTTCAGATTTGTTTCAGAGCAAGACAAATGAGAGCCATCTTTTTGGAAGGAGAGGTGAAGGAAAATATGCAATGTGTTAAAGCTCTGAGAACTTCAAATCAGCTAGGCTTTTATATTAGAATGTCAGGAATAGTAGGCTTGTAATCTAAATACAATACCTGAACCCCCAAACTATAGGAAGTTTTGGATATTTTCTCCAGCATCACTTGCTAGAACGAGTTGTTCTCATTCTCTTTTTCTCTTTGCCAGCATCTTAAGCACCAGGCTGGAAACCAGGAGACTGTGAGTTCCAGTCCCAATTTAGGCTTGGTGACTTTGGGCCAGACACACTTTTTTTAGCTCAGCTCCCTCACAAGGTGGGGAAAATAGGAGGGCAAAGGAGCACTTTGCTGCCTTGAGTTATTTATAAAAATAATAAAATGGGATATAAATAAAAACATATCCGTTTTCCCATTTTTTTTATTAAATGAACTATATTTGAGTATATGAGGAGGGAGAATGAATGTAAAATATTTTGTCTGTTTCTAATGTGCAAAATAACCTTCATCTCCGATGATGTTTTGAAACCATATATTGAAGTCTTTGCTGGCGCGTAAATTCACAACATAGGATATCTGAAAGCTCTTTTCTCATTACAAGCAAAGGCAGGAGCTACAAGCTGACCTCATATATTAAGGGACAGTGACTGGTTGCTTTGGGAATGTTGGTGAATCTCTGTTTCAAAATACATCCTCGACCTGAAACAAAGAAGCTGTAAAAAATTTAAAAAAACAGAAAGGAAATAAAGTGCAGTATTTTGGGAGGAGAGAAAATAAAAAATTACTTAGGAAGGGGGAAAAGGATGCATTTAAAAAGTTGCTTGAATGTAGCAATGTTGAGTGATAGGAAATTCTAGAGAAAATGGGTGCATACAAAGCATAAATCACGGCATATGACAGCTCCTGGCCAATCTTGCCTGGGCTCAGAAACTAGCCATGATTAGGTCTAGTTAATACTTGAACGAGAAACTATCAGAGTTTCCAGGCACCTAGATTGGGAAATTGAAAAAAAAAACCCAGATGAAAACAGTGACAAACAAAATGTATGTATGGCTATCAGAAAGCTATATAATGCGCCCATGAAATCAGTTGGGTTTGATTTGAAGGAAATTTTATCTTTGCAAGGAATAAAGATGAATTTTACCATAGATGCTTAGTGCATGGTTCTCTGATTGCTTTCAGACTGAAACGTCTGGCATTGATCATGGCCCTGCCGGCATAGGCTGATGAAAGTTAGTGTGCAACAGCATCCAGATCATCATAAGTAGTCCTTCTTTGGGTTGTATCCATCTTATTCTTGCGCATCTCAACATCTACATCTAACATCTAGTAAAATGATTTAAAGATTTGGACAATTGATACTCAATTCTCTTTTTCATTTACTGATTACTGGGAAGGTATGGAACTTCTGAACTCGTGTTTACAGACTGTTTGCTGATGGCTGAGTTGAAATTTAATCAAAACAAGTCTCAGTTCTTTGAAGAGAAGTAAATTTTACTTGTAAATGTTTTGCAGGTGGTCCATAAATAGGGTTATGTATTTTTCATAGTGGTCCAGACATGATTCAAAAACATTGGGACTATAGACTCTTTCCTATGCTGTTTTCTAAGGTTTTATTCCTGGTACATTTCAGATAATAAACATTTATAAAAAAAACATTCTAAAATACGATACAGGAAATAGGAGTAAGATGTTTCAGAGTGTTGGCCATATTTTAAAGTGTTCCTCGATTAAGAATTGACATCCAAAGTAGATTGAAAATGACAGATTTGGAAATAATGTAGGTTTTTTTTTTTGGAATTCTTTCAAGCACTTCTTTAACTGAGAAAGCTCAAATTACAATTGTAGCACAGTTGCTTTTAAGCAGCTCAGCTTGGCCTACCAGCTGTACCCAATATGGAGCATTGTCACTGCAACTCTGCTATCCACACAAGATATCTAGGGTGGCAGTATAATGCCTTTTGAAAAAGTTTCTGGAACATGGGTTGCGACACATGTATTGCACTGGCTAAATTGGTTGCCCTTGGGTCCCCTGACTCAATTTAAAAAGCCAGTTTTAAATAGGAAAAAAAAATTAACTATTTTAAACCCGCTTCTTTGAGAGAAGACTTCTTACCTGTTCAGTCTTCACTTGTGAGAACAGGCTGGTCGGACAGGCTGAAGAACAGATGTAGAAGCTGTACTGAAAGTGATAGAACCTTATAAAAATTTGGGCGTATGGGGAAAAAAAAGAATTAAATGATAATTGGAAGTATGCATTAGAGCAATCTCAAATGGTTGAAAGAGAAAAAATACCCTGGAAAAGATCAAAAGTAGGGAAAGAAAGTAAGATTCAAAACACAACACACAATGAACATTATAGATGGGAAACTAGCATAATAAACATTTGAGTTCTAAAGAGTTGATTCTCCCTTCAGTCTTGATGGTTATGATTACTGAGTTTCTTTTAAAATCCAGTGTGAATGGTGGAGTTCATTCAGGGATAGATGGTTCTCGGCAATTTTTGATTCTGTCATCCCTCTAGTGATTCAACTATAGTTTAACAATCAGTATTCTTTTGATAGTTTATTTTTCTTCTCTTGTATCTTTAAGTCTTTTGGCCTCTTGGCTTGGAAAAGAAACCATGTACCTACCGGTAGTGGTCCCAAAGGTGCTTTTTCAATATTTCAACCTTCTCCACCATCCAGTCAGACCTGAAGAAACTTCTTGGATGAGAAATGAAACATCTTCAAAGAAAAAACAGAAAGTCCAGTTGCCTCTTGAAAAAACACCTTTGGGACAACCATGACCTGGGTGACTGAGAATCTCCATAGACATGCACCTGGTAGCCACGTATGACCAGAATAAAATATCGTTATCATAAGGAATAAGGGCTGGCATCTCCTATCTTTCTATTTTATTTCTCCCCACCTGTTCTTGCTTTGTTGACTTGATAAAAGGAACGATTTTGCGCATACCAGTTTCAAATAGTTAAGTGTGTCAATGTGTCTTCGCTATGATAGCAGCTGTGGATTAAGCCCAGATGGTTTGACTTTCTAGGCTGTGAGAGTTGGTGGTAGCACTCATACAATTTGTTCTAAAAGCTTTGCCCTGTGGCAATGTTAGTACACTCACTTGTTCTCTTTTCTCCCTTGAGATCCTTCTGCTTAGTCTTTTGATCTGCCTTTTAATGCAGGTTTCTGGCTTTTTGTACTTGGAGCTTTTACAACACAACTGTCAGAGGAGGCTTGGCAGCTAGGTTGCTAATTAGAGCTACCGTACTTCTGTGATTTACTTTGGGCTTTAATAAGTGTAGAGACATCAGCTCAGTGGGTTAGACAGTAACTCAGAAGTGGGTTTAATTCACAAGGTTGTGAACCCTTTACTGTAGCACGTTTCCCTAGAGTATCTAGTATTCAATTCAGCTCTTTTTATAGAAAACGTGTGTCGGAACCACATTTGCACCTTTTATATGTTTATCAACTATTTGAAGTTACAGCATCACTTAACAATTGGTCTTCACACATACTGTATGACTATTGCAGCATACCCATGCTCATATGATCAAAATTTGGACCCTTAGCAACTGGCATGTATTTACGGTGGCAGGATCATGTGATCACCATATGCAGCCTTCCCGGCTGGCTTCTGATAAGCAAAAGTTAATAGATTCGTTTAACGACCATAATGTTTTACTTAACAGTTGCAGTGCTTCGACCATGGCAAAAAAAAAGTTGTAAAATTGGGTGCGATTCACTTAACAACCACGTTGCTAAGCAATGGAAATTCCGGTCCCAATTGTGATCGTAAGTCGAGGACTACCTGTATTGTATCCCTGGAATAAAGTACAACCATATCTAGAATTTGTTGACATGTTCTTGTGACACTGGTGGTGCTGTTAGCCTAACCCAGGGGTCGGCAACCTTAAACACTCAAAAGAGCAACAAAAGTCCTAACTAGAAGCCCCCTGTTCAATTCTGGAGCCAACCGGAAGTCCAGTTCCCGCACCATAGAGTCTCCCCTAGTGCATCGTCCTTTTTTCTCTATCTGTCCTAACCGAAAGCCCTATCAATTGTGGAGCCGACAAGCGACAGGGAGCCGCAGCAGAGAGATGAAAGAGCCACATGTGGCTCCAGAGCCGCAGGTTGCTGACCCCTGGCCTAAACAGATCCCTTCCCCAGAAAGACTTTTGGCCCTGATCCATCGGTCTTTCAAGTGCTCTTTGAAGACTTGGCCCTTCAGAAAGATCTTAGATGTGTCTGGGGTCAGTTTCTGAGATCTTGTACTTTGGTTTTGCATTTTTTTTTTGAGCATGCTAATTGAGGTGGAAACATAATTATGGCAGAATTAATAACAGGTGATTTAATAATGTCCTGCTTAAATTTAATATGCAGTGGTTCTTAGACAGAGTAAGAAGACTTTAAATTGCCTCGGAGAAAAATGTCTGAAAAATATCTTTGTTATTAGAGCAACACCAATTGAGGGATAATAAAGGCAGAATTGTGTGTCTGCCTCACACATTGCTTCATTCTCTTTAGATATAAAAATGTGCAGGGCTAGAGAAGGATGGGAATGGTGGAGGAATAAATTCCATTATCAGCATGATCGTAATTTAGAGCAATCATTTTTGCAGCCTAGGCATTATTGAGGGTCAGGCTTACAAGTGATAACATCCCATCTGATTAGAATTTAATTTTTTTTCTTCCTTTTTGTAGCGAAGGGCAAATTGAAAGTACTAAACAACCACTTCCATCCTATCATTAAACATTTAACCAAAATACCATTGAAAAAATGTGCCAGCTGCAGAAAATCCAGTCGTGAAACCTAACATATGCAACATTTTGAGAGTCGGCTTATTGGTGGGTGGCGCATTTTTCATGCTATTTTTGTTTATAATTTGACGGTGGTCTTATCTGCGGACAGGCTTATATGCATGTATATGTGGTACTCTACGAAATATAACTTTGATGTGCTAAACCGGAGTGTTTAAAGTAAAAGAAATCACCTTTTTTGTGGCTAAGACTACTCGCACAGTTTATGAGAGCACTAAATCTTCCTCTTCTTTGGATTTCATTGCCAACCAACCACTAATCCCTTTGGATTAAAAAACAACTCAGACAAGCAAAATTGCCAGCATTTTTAAAACAATAGCCCACAGTGGACTGCAGGATTCTAACTACTAAATAAAAGATTGGGTATAATTGGCCAGCGGTGTGAGCATACATGTCTGAGACACGGATTTTGGCTTCAATTTGAAGGGCTCATTACGGCTTTTATGATGTGTGGATTTTGAAATGCAGCAGAAAGAATGGAGGCGGCAATACTAGCCAGAGCTGCAACCTTGCTATGTGAAAAAAGAATGTGCCACTTCGGTTGAAGTTGAGTTAAGCTTCCCATTCATGCTGCATTGGGGAATGCTTCAGATGGGAGGATTAGATAGATGCGCATGAATAATAAACAGGGGAAAGTATATATTGCAGGCACATATGTGCGCACTGGGAACTTGTTACCACTGGCTACTTCTTGCGAATTTCCATGGTGTAAGGTTGTCCTGCCCAATCATTGTGTGGGGATAATGTGTGTGTGTGTGTGTACAAGGAGAAATACACTGTGTGGCCAATATAGGTTAGATACTGGCTTTGGCCTTTCTGCAGAGCTGCTGAAGATCTTGAGAGAATGCCTATTGTAGCCTTGTGATTCAATATTTTTTTTAAACAGGAAATGCAAGATGTTTTCCAAGAAAAAAAAATGGAAAGAAAAAAAAACCCAATAGGAACAAAGCAATTGTTTTCTGTTGCAATCAAGTTTCGTAAGATGAAAAATAGAAGAGATCTGACATGCTTGGTGTCCAAGCTTGGTAGAACTGATGTCTGAGGATCAGTGTTGGTTTTCAGTCTTATTATACCACCTGAATTATGCAGGTATGGGGTTATCTGTTGATTTCTTACCTGTTTTTCTTTCCTTGTGTGTTTCTTAGGTTCCTGGGCCTTCTGGTGACAAGGAGAACTTGATTTCAAGCCATCTGCATGTTTGATGCACCCTCTCTGCTATGGAATCCTGGCCTACGCTGGGCTGGCTCCTCTTCCTTAGCTTAATTGCTGACTGCCTGAAGGGAACGCGAGCGAGAGATTTTACAGTGAAAGATATTGTGTACCTTCATCCTTCAAGTAAGACTTGTGAAGCAGGTCATAATATATACAAGGACTATGGAAAGCTTAAAAAATAGAACCAGTAGAAAGCACAAATAGGAGAGCACAAATGCTCTCAGTTTGCTAGCACATAAGAAATAAAGCAAAGAGCCACTGCAATTGGTGTCTATGAAGTGCTGGGTTTTGCAACAAAGCTTCTTTCTGTCTGTGGTCTGTCCATTGGAGAAGCCAAAGGAGC
The DNA here is from genome assembly GCA_032468235.1 of Pseudoxyrhopus heterurus. Lineage (NCBI taxonomy): Eukaryota > Metazoa > Chordata > Lepidosauria > Squamata > Pseudoxyrhopus > Pseudoxyrhopus heterurus. The sequence goes on along the minus strand of JANHJO010003716.1, from coordinate 40,928 downwards.
TTCTGTCCCGTAATTGCTCTTGGACAGAAGCTCCTTTGGCCTATGTTGCAGGTAATGTTATCTGGTTTGACTTGCCAAAATGTATTTTCTGCCACACTTGCTAATAAGGACTTTGGTAAATCATCTTGATGAGGTAAATGGTACATTCTCTGTAGCAGTTGCTAGATTTTTGCAAGCAATCCAGAGGAATCAGCTTTTATGAAAGGCCTGGGAAAGAGTGGCCGGATTTCTTTGGCTGAAGAGCTTGTAGAAATTCAGCAATTTCCTTCAGCATCATTGGACGAAGTTTGGCCTGTGCTGCTGAGAAAGCCTGCAATGCTGTAAAACAGTGCAATGTAAGCAGCCTGGTCACTGAGGTAAGTGATGTGAGGTGGCCACGTAGTTTTGGAAGAACCTTTTGAGAGAGAGCCTCTTTCGTTGAAGCAAAGCAGGTCCCTGATTTTGGGGGATGCTCTGAAAAACAGGCTAGTCTATGCAGAAAGTAAACACTAGTCTGTACCTTCCTAAAATATTAAGGAAGAGTGTAATTAGGGGGTGTACTTTGTGCTACATCACTTCTTCTCAAGTGCTGTTTAGAGCCGTAGTATTGATCGTGGTCATGGGCCAGAAGAAAGCCTTTGCAGGAAAACAGTTCTTAGTAGCTAGATAAGGTTCCTGATGTAAGTTAAATGGAATTTATAACAGAATAACAGAGTTGGAAGTGACCTTCGAGGTCTTCTAGTCCAAGCCCATGCCCAGTCAGGAAACCCATTTTGGACAAGTGATTGTCCAATCTCTTCTTAAAAGCTTCCAGTGTTGGAGCACCCACAACTTCTGAAAGGCAAGCCGTACCATTGGTTAATTGTTCTCACTGTCAGGAAATTTCTCCTTAGTTCTAAGTTGGTTCTCTCCTTGATTAGTTTCCATACATTGCTTCTTGTCCTGCCTTATAAGTATGTCCAGACTAGAAATGCTTGTTAATTTAAACAACTTTTATTCAGGTTAGTTTCAGCTTGTCTAAATATACTTAAACTAACCACATTTTACAGTAAACTCTTATGGTTTACTGTTTAAATTGTTTAATTTTACGGCTCTTATGGTGAAGAAATAGTAAACTGTTTAATAAAACTCAGTTAGCAAATCTCACTAAGCACCTTACTCTTGCTCCTATCTAAATAGCTTACAAAAAGGGGAAATATTCACAGTTCAGTCTCATTGAAGTTATGCTAAATTATGATTTAGCATTGTGTTTAAACCTGGCTTTTTATTGCAGAGGAAACTTTGTACAAAAGATAAATATAAGAAACCTAAGATATATACATTTGACTATGAACTCTAAAGTGTGCTGTTCGTTTTCTGCATGGAACATGTACCTACTGTAATTCTAAATTCAGTGCATGAACTCAGTACTCTGATGATGGATAGGAGAATTTAGAAAAGTCCAGAAATGCTTATTTAAAAGGAGGGATTATTAGGAGATAGAAATACATAATGTATGGGGAAGAAAACATGGGAGAAGGGAAGAGAATAAACAAGAAACCAGGTATTCTTTCTTAGATCCAAACTTTTCTTTATAATGTATAGAGCTCAGTTATATCCCGCTTTTCCCCTTAATCAGAAAGAATTGGCTAAAAATTTGGGATTTTTGGGAGGAGGGGGGCTTTTCTGTTCAGCTGAAGCTTTTCTTTTCAGCAGTGCAGATCATAGGTAGGAAAACTTAACTCATGTAGAGGCACAGGAAGGAATAAACAGTGCATTCCATCTTGGATTCAATCCTGAAATGTTATTTGGGGGGCATGAAAAGGCACAGAAGCAGATAACAAGAGTCCCTTTGGGAGTTGGGCGGCATACAAGTACGATCAAATAAACAATCTATACAGGTAGTCCTTGACTTATAGCCGTTCATTTAGTGGCCATTTGAAGTTGCAGCTGGTCCTCACACTTAACAACTATCGCAGCATCCCCACAATCACTTGATCAAAATTCGGGAGCCGGGCAACCGGCGTGTATTTATGAGCGGTATCTCGGGGTCACGTCTTCGCCATTTGCAACCTTCCAAGCCAAAGTCAATGGGGGAAGCCAGATTCGCTTAATGACCACGCGGTTCGCTTAACAACTGCAGTGATTCCCTTAAAAATCACGACAAAAAGGATGTAAAATCAGATGTGACTCACTTAACAACCACCTTGCTTAGCAACGGAAATTCTGGTCCCAGTTGTGGTTGTAAGTCGAGGACTGCCTGTAGAGCAAATGCAGCATGCAGTTTGGCCCTTAGTGTGGGATTGGCAAAGTTCTTGTTCCAGGTCTGCCAATTGGGCAGAATAAAGAAGGGACAGGAAACAAATATTATTGCCGTGCAGATCTACTCTACATTGTGCACATAATATTCATACCATCTATTTGGATGTTAACTAATTTCTATTCATCATGACTCTACATCATGCCAAACAAGGGTAAGGCCAGTTTT
>JANHJO010003716.1:18461-30817 GCA_032468235.1 Pseudoxyrhopus heterurus | reverse complement strand
CCTGCTTTCCTTTCGTGTCCCCTTCCCTTCCTCCTTTTATTTCCTTTCCCCTTCCCTTCCATTAGTCCTTTCCTTCCGCCTTTCCTTTCCTTCCTTTGTATCTTCCTCCTTTCCTTTCCCCTTGGGTTCCCTTCCCTTCCACCTTTCCTTTTCCCTTCGTTCCCCTGCGACATGCTGCAAGCAGCCTTCAATTCAGTGTTCTTTGCCCGACTTGCATGCCTTGCCTCTATTGGCTGGAGAGCCTTCGATTTGCATAGTTGTCAGTTGTACAGCTTTGTTTCTGTTTTGGTGCGGGTGTGCACTTTGCCACCTTTTTTGGGGGGTGTTCTGGGGTGTTTAGGGGTTTGTGACCCCAACAGGGACCGTCTCCCTACGGAAAGCTACCTATGTACCAAATTTGGGAAGGATTGGTGGAGAACTGTAATTTTGTATAGAGCACAAACAAACTTACATCCCTCTGGGACTTCTCTTTTATAGATATAAGATCAGAATGTAACATTCTTTCATTTTGTATGGATGCTTCCACAGTTAAGTCTTTTTTTTTTCTTTCCTTCCTGTGATTTAGAAGTTGATAATAATAGGGGGAAATGTCCCTTCTTCCTCCAAGAATATAAATGACAATTAATAGATGGAGGTGGTTTTATGGTATGCTTAATGCTTTGGGGGAAGACATTCTGTCAGAATTTAAAGTAGCTTCTCTGGTATCATATCATAAATGTATTACCTTTTTTTGCCCGTCAAGTTTTAAAATATGTAAAATCAGTAATTCATGATTTGCTGATATGAAATAGGAGGGTAATTGCCCATCCTTGCATGTTAGCCAATTGCAAAGGATAGTTCAGCAAAGTTATATCAGTTAAAAGTTAACTTCACCTTCTAATCAAACATGTATAGCCAAGCTGTTTCCCCCCCAATTAAAACCATTTCTGGTTGGTTAAGCAAATTTTAATTACAGCTATAATATGAAGATGGGCCTTGATATTTTTTTTTTTAAAAATCATCAATTATCCTTTCGAATGTCCTTCATCTTTGCAGCAACCCTCCTTTTGGAACTACGTGGTGTAGATATATATACAAATTTCTCTACACCAGAGCAGTTTTAAATAGCAGTAGCAGCAAACGTCAGGGTATAATGTGTAACTTGCCTCTGATAATGGAATTTCTATCAGTTGTGAGAAAAATGATTTAAGTATCTTTTCTTTTTTCCAGGTATGCACTTCTTGTTGTGAAGGAAACATCTGCAACTTGACGTTACCTAGGAATTCAAGCGATGCCATATTTTCAACAACAACACCTATAAATCATACACAGAGACATTGGCAAGATGCATCTGTAATAATGTTAGGTCTCCTGTCTCTCTTTGCTACGTAGACCTTTTTGGATAAATTATCAACTAAACGTCAAGGAAATCCAATGGGATGAAAATATTTATGCACACAAATATGACCTTAATTTAATATATGTTTTTCAATGCTTTCTTTTTTTTAGTGACATTTTAAAACAATCCTTTGAATTCCTTTTAGCCTTGGCTGACTCAGAAGCCATACTTTCTGAATCTGTGTCTTTAAAAAAGGAGGGACTTTTGTTATAAGTTGAATGTTCTGAAGGAAAACTTTTGTATAGCCATTAAAAATGGGTGTATTTTTTTTAAACCTAGTGAACCATTCTTTAGTCTAGTGAAAGGAGTATTTCTAGAAATTGCAGACTTTGAATAATACCAATTGAAAGCCAGGGTTTCCAAATAACACTATTCTGCTATGCAAGAAAGGATTCTAGATAATTGTCTTACAGCATCAAACCAATCTTAGCTTGATCATTGGATTGGATTTGATCTCGATTTAGTAGTCTATATTAATATATCGCTAGATGAGTGGTGCGGTAGCCTAGAAGGGGAGCTCTCACCTCACAATCAGGAGTCTGTGAGTTCGATCCTAGGTAGAGGCAGATATTTCTCACTCTGGGCACAATGAGAATATATCTGCTGAACAAAACTCCGCATTGGCGACAGGGAGGGCATCCGGCCGGTAAACACTCAGCTCCATTCAGTTGCCCAGACTCCATCCCCCAAGGGATTATGGGATCATTAAAAGGAGATGATGTTAATATATCGCTAGACATAGTGAAATCACAGCTGAAGTCTTCATGATATTAATAGGACCTATGCTATGACTAGATTTAATCCATATCTTTTAACTATAGGAGATCATTTGAGAAAAATCATGGTCATGAGTTTTAAGCAGGCATGTGGTTATTCCCCTGGATGTACGAAGATGACAAATGATTTTTCTAAAATGTTCTTTAATCCGGTAAGAATTTTTTTTTTTCAAATGCCTAAGGAGGTTTCAAATAGTCTATTCAAATAGTCATGCCAATTATTAAAAACTTTTAAATTTTTATTTAATCTAACCAATTAATATAATACTAAGACTGTAATTTTTGCCCGGTTGCTGAGAGTAAAGCCCATTGCACTCATTCTGTGAGATTGCCAGATTATTCATATGTGCTTGGAGTAAATACTATGGGAATCCCTGCCATTTACTGTTGAACAAAAACATGCCTAGGAGAGTGCTGTGCATGGTGCCAGCCCTATGTCTGATGTGCTGATCAAAGCTTGCCTTTAATTATTTGCTCTGCATGCACGCCTTTGTGAAGCTCTATGTGTGCATCAGAACCTTGTTGGAGATCTCTGGGCTATAATAAAAATAGGCACAACAGGTTGCTACAACAATTGTAATAAGGATTTCAACTTGATCAGAGCTTTTGGTACAGAGATTTATGGTAGATGAATGGCTTGCATTGAAGAAGAGCTATTTCAAATTCCGCACTCCGTTTGTGCCATCCAACATGGTTTATTTTACATAGTAGGTTGCAATATTTGTATTTGTATAATACAGAGGTGTCAAACTGGCAGCCCGCAGGCCAAATGCGTCATGCGCATGCCACGCCCACCCTAGCTCCAGAAATGGGGAAAACATCGCGAAACGTAACGTGATGCGGTGAGTTTGTGCCACATCCCCGACCCAATTTTTATGACCTTTTTGTGGTGATCATTAAGTGAATCACCATGGTCATTAAGCCAATCTGCAATTGTGAAGTGATCACAGCAGTTGTTAAGCAAACCCATTATTCGCTATGGGCCATTTTTGCCGAGAACTGGAAGCAAACTGGAAGTCAACCCTGGTTTTCAGCAACCCTGGTTTTCATGTGACTGAAATGCTGGAAACAATTCTCAAAGCAGGCCGGTTGCTAAGCACCCGAAATGCGGTCACATGACTATGGGGAGGGGCAGCCATCTTTGAAATCAGGTCGTAAGTATCTATCTTTTAGGGGAATCTGTCATAACTTTGAATGGTCTTTAAGCAACCAGTCATAAGTCAGGGACTACATGTATGAGCAGTGCTGCTATTGCTGTTCCTGTCATGATCGGTTTGCTTTCTGATCAGTACAGATCCATGTTGCAAAGTGAAGGAAAGGGGAAGGGGGAAAAAAGGAGAAGAATATTTAGCTTTACATGGTCTGAATAGACTTTTTTTTAAAACAACAACCAATCATCCATTAAATCCTAAAAGTTATGTAGAGCAGCCATTTTGTGCTAATGTGACTGAAATGATTATTGAAGCTTCACACATTACTGTCTGGTTTGTATTAAAGCAAACCACCTTTTTCATGTTTTTTGCAAGAGCCTGAAAAATCATGTGGCTGCTTTAAGAAATTCACATGAAACTCAATGGAGCTTTTAAGCAGCTGCATCTATGTTCAGCTTTGTGCGGAAACTTGAAGAAAGTCTGATTCCTTTAATGAAGAGCCACGAAGTGCCATGCTAGCTACAAGGTCCAAAGCCCTTCATTTTAAAATCTTGCACAGCCCCGTTATGTAATACGGTTCTGTTGAATATCCGACCTACCTCCCCAAGTAAAAGCAAAGGGATGTCTCAAAGATGTCTGTGCTTTTCATGTAAGGTCTGATAAAATAAAAGGATTTCCACATGGGAGGGGAATGATTTTTCAAACCAGTTTGAGAACAGCCCTGTTTGATGGGATCAGGACTATCTAAGACCATCTCTTAGTTTCTCAAGGTTGCTACAGATGCTTCAAAAATAGGAGATGGAGTTACTGGTTTTGTAAATTTATTTATTTATGCAACTAATAATTTAACTCCATAAAATGGGAAACACCTTTCGAAGACCCAAATCTATTGTAGGGTTAAGCAGTCATTGAAATTAAATGCTTTGTCCCCTTTGGACTCATTTCTCCCCCTGGATTCCTGTCCAAGGGATTTGGGCTTCTGAATGATTCTTCACACTCATCATTTTGTAGGCTCAAGTGTATTGATGACCTCTTGGAAAGGCGTATTACTTTTAACAATGATGACAAGGAATCCTAAGACGTATTAAATATTGAATACTCTCATCACATTAAACCTATTAGAATTCTTTCTTGAGATCTGACATACAGACTAATTGTAGAATAATCTCAGGTTGCAAAGGGAAGCAAAATTGGAACAGTCCATGTAACATTGTAGGATATTTGGATAAACAATGGAAGTCTGGCTGAAAAGAAGTCATGTTCATCTACTGAAAGTTGTTGCATCAGACCTGTTTCCAAGCCTGTCCCTCAATTTACCAAAGCAATTATAAGTGGTAAATGACCACTATTCTATGTGCCAAAAGTGAAAAATATGTTCAATATCTGTGTTTAAAATCATGCTAACTCCCGAAATCTAGATAACTGTAGTTCTCCCTTCTCATTTACTGAAAAAAGAGGTTTGTTGGAGGAAGTTATAAAAGCATACTGTTCCCACCGTACTGCTGTGACGTCTCATGAGTGGGTTCAGATTGTGTGAAAGGTCTATGGAGATGCTCGGTCATCAAGTCATGGTTGTCCCAAAGGTGCTTTTTCAAAAGGCAACTGGACTTTTATTTTTTCCTTGAAGACGTTTCGCTTCTCATCCAAGTTACTTCCTCAAGAACTAAAGAAGCTTCTTGGAGGAGAAGCGAAATATCTTCAAGCAAAAGCAAAGAAAAGTCCAGTTTCCTTTTGAAGAAGCACCTTTGGGACAACCATGACCAGGATGACCGAGCATCTCCATAGATGTCTTCAAGGGAAAAACGAAGTCCAGTTGCCTTTTGAAAAATCACCCTTGGGATTGTGTGAGATGTTTCCATGACTGCAACATCCATTTTTGGAGAGATGGCTGGCCTTGTAGTGGGGAAAAAAAAAATAAGTTGTGATTACTTCTGCTACAAGTTGTACAGAAAGATGATGTCGTGTGGTCAAGATGACTGACTTAAGTAGTACATATGTGAAGATCTGCCCGAAATAGAATTCTTTGCAGTAACTGTTCATCATAAAACTACAAGCTGTGTTTAGTGTAGTACAATCAGGCTTCCATTTGTGCAGTGGAATTAAACTTCATTCATCTTCCCCCTCGCACATACCTCCAAGCCTGCTCCGAGGAGAAGGTGTGTCCCAACCTCTGGAACAGATTTGATGGATGCACACCCATGGAGGAAGTGTCTGTCCTGTTCAGGACCCCATTGGATGCAGTCCTTTGTATTGTATATCTTGTGAATGCTCTGAAAGGTGGTGGGTATTTCTTGCATGATAATAGTCATCTACTAACATAATTTGGGTGACTCGAGACATCGGTTTGGATTGACGCTTCTTGTTTAGAGGTGAGCACGATAGAATTATCCTATCTGTAAAATCTGCAGCTATCTATGAATGTAGCAAATGTTGCCCAGATTTGTTACTCATTTCAATTCCAACATTACGGTACTGTACTTCTTAATCTTAATTTGGATTTTTTACAGTTCAAGCGTGATGATGTCGTAACTTGTAAACCGAGCGTTTGTAGTTCCATTTTGAATTTAGATGTTTAGGATGGGAAAAAATAATAATATTTCTCCCTTCTCCATTCCATTTAATTATCAAGGGGAGAATACCATAAGGGCATGATAATCTGAAGCCAAATGTGTGCCAAATATCCTGGTTATTCTGCTATGTTTGTCTTTGATTTTGGTTTGGTTTCTTTCTGTTTGTTTGTTGGTTGGTATTCTTGTGAATGTTTCCTGTGTAAATAGCAATCCCAGCTTGTTAATGTTGTTGTAAATTTTGTACATTCTATAAATGACTTAAAATTTTCGTGGTTTGATTTTTTTTTTATTAAAACCACATCACAAAGGAAGCTAAGGATTACTTCAGGCATGTAAATTAGTTTGAAAGACAAATACACAAGAAAAGGAAAAGTTGATGTACGTAACTTGATTATGAGAATGAGTAAGTTCTCCAAGATACTCAGCTACAGGCAAAGCTGATCGGTGGCCAAGGACATTTGGGATGTGGGTAATGGTTACAGTGGCCTATAAATGTGAAGGGGAATATAAAAGTGTGGTCTAATATTTGAAATCATCAGACTGAGTTATGCTTCTCCTGAGTGACAGTTAATCTAATCAAAGTCCCAATTAAATAAATAACGCTGTCTGACCCTTGGGGACTCTGGTTTCTGCTTTCAATCTGCAAAAAGCAAAAGGGAAAATAATAATTTCAATGCAGAATATTGGAGCAAGGGAAACAAAGGGGACTCTATTGATTTGGCTGCTTTTAGTTAAAAATGGGAGGCAATTTTTAGAACAGCATTGAAAGTGGCAGCCTTTTCTGGGAGCTCTCGGGTTTTGCATTGCAAGGGGGTGTTGATAAATTTTGGACTCTGTCCAGAACAGGACTCTAGAGCTTTTCAAAAACAACTCGTGCAACTTAAAATGTTCACTGCCAAACTGCCGCCACCCTTCACTTGTAAAGTTAATGCATAACACATAGAAAAATGCCCCAAAGCAAGCAGATGTGAAATGGATTATTCGCTTGCCCTTGGCTGCTCTGCAGGTCGGCCTTAATTCAGCATTGCAATGCTAAGCTTGTAAAAAGCAGAGAGCTGGTCTGTTACAGAGTCGAAAAGAATGGGTAATTAATGGTGTGCCAGAGTCAAGATTGACAAATCGTTAAATAACCACAAATTGAAAGGAAATTGTTGATCCGTGCATCTGCAACCCCTTTCTTCCCCCCCCCACAACACAGAACACGCCATATAAACTCAAACACATGCCTTATCTTTGGCATTATTACCTTCCCCAATATTGTCAGGTAGGTTTTGTGGCTGTTTTATCTGGGCTATCAAATCTGAACTGCAAAAATTCCAGACTGCTCAATGGCATCTTTTTGCTCAGGTTTTTGGTGAGGGTGATTGAAGGCCCCTTTGAGTGGTGTGAGTTTGTTTTTGTTCCTGTTCTGGTTTGCTTGCTTTTATTCTTTGTTCTTGCTTACTATCACATTGTTTATTCCTTTGAATGTTGTTTACCTGTGAACCACCCAGAGTTGTGAGTTGGGTGATATACAAATTTAACTCATCATCATATCCTCCTCCTCCTCCTCCTCCTCCTCCTCCTCCTCCACCTCCACCTCCCCACCAGTTAGTGGGGATTTTTGTAGACTAAAAATAGCTGTAGCTTTTATAGGGCAAGACTATTGTTCAAGGCTAACCATTACAGTTGACATATATTTTTTAATACTTTTGTTTCCCAATTGGCCCGTAAAATGTTTCCAATCACAAAGTATGAGCCACACAGTTTAAAAAGCCACCCCTTGAAATATGGATTGAAACGAAACTTTAAATCTGTTCTACCACAGCTGCTTAATGTAAATCCGGAGTGCAGGAGTTCCACAAACTGCAAACATTTCTAAGAAAGTTCTGATTACGGATTCTGTAAATGATGCTGATCTTCAGACAGCTTTGTGAGGGTGGGGGCAGTTCTAACCCTGGCTCTGAACACTTAACATATGAAACTTAGCTGAGACATTAACAGGCAGTCATTTCTGTGGATGTGAAATAGGTGAAATGTAGAGTTCACCCAAGCCTTTGTGTTAAATTACTGTATTTTATGGGAAGTTATACCTCATATGGTCAAGAATAAGACTTAATTTTTCTACAACAAAATAATAATTGTAATAACAGCAGGAACAAAATGATTTAAAACTCTTTAGGTTGAAATTTGGAACATAAAGCATAGAAACATGAACAACAACGAATCCCAGAAACTAATTTCCACAAGTCATAGCCTTGTGTCTACCAAGGAAAATGTTAAAGGAGACTCTGAGGAGCAGTATTGGACTTCTTCACGCTACATTTCCTAAAAAGGAATATAGATAGGTTAACACAAGGTGATTGGCACTAGACATAGTTCCTCACCATCTTCCTACCGTTGAAGACATCTGAGACATGGGGGACGCATTACGCTTATCCTTTGATTTTTCCACATTCACTTTTAATGTATGAGCCTCTGAAACTCATCTCATGATTGTCTTCTCTTTACCCTATTTTTATTGGCTGAGTAATTTTGCATATGTCTGGCATATTTCCTCACCTTACCTGCCTTTGCTCACAAGTCAAAAACAATATCATCTGTTTTATGTTCTACCTTTATCCCTAGAAAACTGTAGCACTTGGAAACTATTTTATTACCCCAAAGGTGGCAAGGGCTGAAATCTTTACAGACCTCAAAATTTCTTGGAAAGAGTAAAACCATGCATTTTGGGCGCCCTCTGTACTGCAGTGGGCATTCCCGTGCCTGCAACTTTCAATGAGAAACAAGGAGAAAAAGCTTTTTTTTAGACAGTGGTTTTGGCTGTAACATTTCTCCAAGTGTTTTTATGAAGCAAATGAAGGTGGATCTGGGTGGCTTCTGAAGATAAAGCTGATAAGAAATCCAATCTAGCAATGAGAACTTATTTATGTTTAGCACCGGATCAGTTATTATCAATACATGTTTTATCCCTGGCTCGATTTTTAAAAACAGCAAGCACCACCATGTTTAAGCATAAAATTCCACTCCGAATCTCATCCCAGTGTCCTTTTCTGCATTCAGGTTCAAAAAAGTTTGGCCTCCCAGGCACCCACATCCCTGACTTTGGCATCAGGAATTTTCTTCTCCCAGGACCCAAAAGACTCGATTTTTAAAAACACCAAGCAGCACAATTTTTAAGCATGAAATTGCACTCTAAATCTCGTTATGGTGTCCGTTTTTGAATTCGGATTGAAAAAAATGTTGGCCTCCCAGGCACCCGTATCACTTACCACGGCATGAGGAATTTTCCAGGTACCAAAATTGTTCAATTTTTAAAAACGGCAAGCAGCACCATTTTTAAGCATCAAATTCCACCCTGAATCTTGTCCTGGCGTCTGTTTGTGAATTTGGTTTGAAACAAATTTTGGCCTCCTGGGCACCTGCTTTCCTTACCCCTGCATGAGGAATTTTCTTCCCCGGGTACCAAAAACACTTGATTTTTCAGAATAGCAAGCAGCATTTTAAAGCATGAAATTCAACCCCAAACCTCATCCTGATGTCCATTTTTTGCATTTGGGTTGAATAAAATTTTGGCCTCATGGACATCTGCGTCCCTGATCCCAGCATTAGGAATTTTCTTCCCCAGGTACCAAAAACACTCAATTTTTAAAAACCAGTAAGCAGCACCATGTTTAAGCATAAAATTCCACTCCGAATCTTGGGCATCAAAACAAATCAATGAAAAGGCGATGAGCTCTCAGAAATGTGCAGATTGAAAAGTGCCCCTATTCTCGCCTGATATTTTTGTTTCCATTTTAAGCCAATGTCTTTGGAAAGTAAATTCCAGTCACTGTTGCTTACTCCAGGTAAAGCGGAGTAAGATGTCATCCAATAGGTCAATGGGAACTGCAACGTGCAAAAACGGATAAATGTTTTCCTTTGACCATGTGTTAAATGAATCAAAATTAGCTTTTTGAAAATCAATAAGAGACTTTAGATTTCTTTCCAGTGGAAATGAGATATGAGGTGGTCAGGTTTGAAATCTGAGAATATGCTGAGATTTCAGAAGCTTGAGAGGCAGTCTTGAAGCTAGGCAGACTGAATTAGAGAAGGGCTGGGTAAATGAGGCTCACTTCACTCTAATGCCTTGGGCAAGAGAAAGAATTTGATGTAGAAGAGTAAAAATGTTTTGGTTTCTCAGGAGCACTGAACCCTTACATTTCATACACCCATACCACTTTCTTTTTGATCCAATGGCATTTGATGCAGAAAATAATGCCAGATCTGATGGCAACCTTTTGGCCTCAAGAGAATGCTTGCATCTTTCTCCCAGGGACAAAGATCTTTGGAGAGGCCAAATACAAACTGAAGAAGGAACTGCTGGAACAGACCAAAACTCCATCTTGCATGGCACCTGGTTTAACCGCAATGCATAAGTAAGAACTCAAAAGCAGGCTTTAAGGCAGAGGTCCCCAAACTTGGCAACTTTAAGACTTGTGGACTTCAATTCGCAATCCACAAGTCTTAAAGTTGGCAAGTCTGGGGACCTCTGCTTTAAGGCAACATCCCCAAATCCTGGTTTTATTCCTCCAGCACTGATACTGCAGTTAATTGAGGACTGCATCTTTATCATCAACCTTTAAGTCCTGTTGGGAAAACTTGGGAACTGGTTGATGTTAACAGCTGCCAGGCTGTAGGAGAGACCAGGAAGAGCCTAGTGTGGAGTCAAGAAAGTCGTCAGCCTAGAGTTGTTACATTCTCACAAACAGTGTAAGTCCAATCACTCTTGAATTCTATTGACCCTTATCTAGTACTAATTTAGTGCTGACCATTAGCTAGATTTTTGTGTATAGGCATGAGCAATAAATCATCTTAACTGGAACTTAATGTGTGGTACTGGTTCTTCGTGCCAGACACAGGGACCCAACATTTTTGTCCCCTTATAATTTATCTCCAAAATACTGTACCATATTTGCATTTGATTTTTATTGTTTTGGGACCCCACCTTGAGAAAGCATGGGAGAGAAATTAATGAGAACATATCCAGTTTACAGTTTCCTAACCACTATATGAATTTGAGCACATAGATATGCAGAAAATTGGTCCTGTCCTCCTGTCCTGATCTAATTTGGCAAGGCAGGTTGCAACTTAGAGAAATGTGTGCATTAAATAGATTTAATTGAATTTGAAAGTATGCTTATATTGCATTTTGAAAATGGTAGGTTAAAATTAATTGCATATGGAGAAAATCCCTGAAAAAGTATACATTAGAACAAATGTATACCAAAGTACGTACGTATCTTGGGAGAAAAGCACAAGAGAAATGCCTGTGATTTCTTTCGAAAATAGTTTTCATTTTTATTAAGTTGATCAGGATATAAAATACAAAAGAAAATGAAAATAGTTGGACAGAGTGGAAAAGGGAAAAAGAGGAGGGGAAAAGTGTAGGGTAAAGAGTGGAAAAATAAAAAAAAAGCATTGACTTCCAACTCTTTTTTAGTGCAGTAAAATAGAATAACAGCCTCAACTTTTTACTTTTACATGCTAATATATACTAGCCACTTCTATAACAACAAACCGATCTAATCAGCAAAACCCAAATTCAAAGGTTTCCCCCCCCATCTCAAGCATAAATCCAGAAGTGGTTTCCAAGTAAATGCCAAGTTGGATGTGTTCTCTACTTTGATTAAGGAAGTCAATTTAGCCATCTCTGCTAGTCCCATCAGTTTTTCCAACCAATCATCCACCATGTGGATTAATTTCAAAAGTAAATCTGAGAAAATACCTGATTTTCAGTTTTGAAAATTACAATATGGGATATTAATATTGCTTTAAAATACATCTTCAGAAGTATTTTGGCTCTGAACATCCTCCCAATTCTCTGTAAGTATCATTAATCTTCCATTAAAATGAACGAAAGCGATGGCCATGGCACCATGAAATAGCAAACAATTGAATTCTGGTCCCAGTCCAACTGAATTTAGTCATGCCTAAAAACACCAAACCAAACACCCAACCTCAAGGTTGCTCAAAGTTTCCAGATGTCAGAGTGACATGCATAGTTATGAGGGATCACCTGTCACCACATCAACTCACGTATTGAGGCCCGAGTGGGAGGCTTTGGTAAAGTGGAATTTCTCCCATGATGCTCAGCTGCTGCCTGCCTTCTCTCTTTCCGAAGAATTAGGAAAATAAATTAAGGAAAAATAAAGATCTTTTTGCTCCCACTCTTGCTGGGACCTTCCTGCTATTTTATTTTTCTTCCTGTATTTGTATTTTGTGCTGTACTTTGAACCTGATGTTTTCTCAGGCCAGACTGATTAAACACAAATAAATGAAACGGTAATGAGAATGGCTCTAAAAAGAATAATGCTAGCAACGCGGCTTAATGTTTTTATTGATCAGAATCAGAATCAGAATCAGAATTTTTTATTGGCCAGGTATGATTGGACACACAAGGAATTTGTCTTTGGTGCATATGCTCTCAGTGTACAGAAGAAGAAAATAAGATTAAGTAAAA
>JANHJO010003714.1:354041-372077 GCA_032468235.1 Pseudoxyrhopus heterurus | reverse complement strand
AGAAGAAGAAGAAGAAGAAGAAGAAGAAGAAGAAGAAGAAGAAGAAGAAGAAGAAGAAGAAGAAGAAGAAGAAGAGTGGACTGCAGGGTCTATGGTGCTCTCTGAGCTTGGTGGTTTTCTTGCAGACATTTCATGACTCAACTAAGTAACGTCATCACTGCTAGAAGGGAGGGGGGTTGCGGAGTAGAGGAGGAGGAGGAGGTCTGTGGGATCCTTGGTGCTCTCTGAGCTTGGCAGTTTTCTTGCAGGTGTTTCATTATGTGAACTTCAGAGAACTGATGGTGCTCCCTAGCTGGGTAATGAAAGGTCTGCAGGAAAACCACCAAAACCCAGAGAGCACCAAGCACCCCGCAATCAATCAACAGTAATTCAGTCAAAGTCCACAAGAGATTAATATTTGAAATCACGTGAGCTCCTCTTTCTCTAAAACCAGACAACCCTACTTCACCTGACCAAAGCTTTCTTGAGAGCCACTCTCTCTTCTTCTTCTCTTCTTCTTCTTCTGACTACACTATAGGAAGACACTTCCACGTGAATTACTACCCCTAATTAGATGCTAGTAGCTGTTCCAGGAGGAGTAGGGGAGAACTCCAGGTTCGGCCAAGGGAAAGTCAAGTCCTCTTAAGCAGGGTTAGGTGAAGAAACTTCAAGCTGAGACACTTCCCTGTCGTTCAAAAAGCCCAAGAGAAACCAGTAGCACCTTGGAAAGCTCCGGTGTAGCTCAAGTTGCAGAACCAGAAGGAGATGTTAGTTACTTCAGCCACGATCAGCAGAGCCTGGGGCGACTTGGCTTTCCTGTGGGTGTGCAGCAGCCTTAGTAGAAGGAGAGTCTGCAGGCGGTCTCGAGGGAGACCAGGATTGCTAACACGATTTATCATCATGTAAATGTATCCTTGAAATTAGAGGTACTTGGCTCCGAGCGTAACCCAGAAAAGGGCTTGTTTGACTGCATTAATCCTAATCACTAAAAGAGGGTTCCCAGTTTTTCAATCTCTCTGCCTTGTGGCGGGTTTTTGTTGGTTTTTTTTGGCTATGAACACAATTATTTATGGAGAGCTGTGGAAATGTTTTATTAACCCGACATTCAAATCGCGACAGGCAGTATCTAGGTCTGTGAACTTGTTCATTGTGTAATTTCATGCTCCCAACTCTGTGGCTCAGCGACTAAGACGCTGAGCTTGTCGATCAGAAAGGTCAGCAGCTCGGCGGTTCGAATCCCTAGCGCCACGTAACAGAGTGAGCCCCCATTAATTGTCCCAGCTTCTGCCAACCTAGCAGTTCGAAAACATGTAAAAATGCAAGTAGAAAAATAGGGACCCCCTTTGGTGGGAAGGTAACAGCATTCCATGCGCCTTCGGCGTTTAGTCATGCCGACCACACTCTTTGGCTTTGAAACGGAGATGAGCACCGTCCCCTAGAGTCAGGAACGACTAGTATGTATGTGTGAGGGGAACTTTTACCTTTACCTTTAGTCATTTCTTGGAAATTGCAAGATGGAACATATCGAAATTGTCAATTAAAAAGAATAGATGAATTTCTGAGACTTCCAACAAAATGGGATCCATTTTGGTTTCAATTGTAGCCCTTAAATTTGTTACTTGACCGAAGGTGCGTCTAAAGGGGATGTGAGACTATACCAATCATGCATAATTACCTTTGATGAACTCCTGGAATCTAGATCATAAAGGATTCCAGGATCTGGGAAAGCCTTCAGACACACAAAGTACAAAAGGGAATATAGGCCTTGGGTTAGGTTACTGAAGTGGCCTATTGAACCTAAATATAGTGTCAGGTAATACTGGTTCAGATGAAATTTCACTTGACTTAATGCTTTCCATTCCAAAAAGAAAGAGAAAATCTCTAACACAGAGAAATCTAAATTTGGGAGATAATAGTTTTAGGTTAGCCTTATTGGTATTTTCTCCAAGATTTCTTCTTTTTTAATCTGGAAAAAAAGTCCATTATGTGAGTCTTATCACCTACAATCTGGAGCACTATAATCCAGAAATGTATATCCTTGTATTCCAACCCTTAAAAAAACAAGACACATTTGGGGTTTGATTGTTTAAAAAAAGCTTTAGGGTAAAGATAGCAAAATCCTTTGGCTCATTAGTAAAGATTATAGAATACTGGGTTGAAAGTTTTATCTCTTCTAGATAAGATAGGGCATAAGCAAAATATACAGCACTGGAAATGTTTTAGTTGAAATTACTCTTAGAAGCATCCTTTTATGGCATACTTTAATCCTGCCTCTAAACATTGATCGCAGGATATTCACTATTGTTCAAAACCTACGGGGAAGAACAAACTATTAATTTGAGAGGGGGAAAAAATGAAATCCAAAGTTTGATTTGTGGGCTCTCTCATCCTTGCCAAAGTCCATAGTTCAGAGGTGGAGCCCCTGCTTTCTATGTTAACCATTCCCCAGATTCGGTCTGAATTATTTTCAATTAAATGGTTTAAATCCCAGATGAAAGTTGATGTACATGAGGGTAAGCAATAGTGGGCTTAAAGGACAAAGAGTTTAGCCCAGCGGCCCCACTTTTTGGGCACCTGGGACTGGTTCCATGGAGAGAGGTTTTTCCGTGGACGGAGGGGGCGTGGTTTCATGTACTGCCTGCATCCCACAGGTGGGGCTTCATTTTTTGCGCAGCCCAGTTTCTGGTATGCTGTGGACCGGTGCCAGTCCACAGACTGGGGATTGGGAACCCCTAGGTTAGCCTAAGTAAACACAAAGATATATAGACACACACACCTAGAGACAGGCAGACCGACCATTTTTCTGTGTTCCAGTATCCTCTTATTACTTCAACTCCCAGAATTCCTCAGCCAGCACTATAAGACTTGTGGGCTTCAACTCCAAATTTGGAGACCCCTGCTCTATTGTACTATTTAAGGATTTTTTTTTTCCATAACAACTTTCTCATACAAGGAATTTTCTTGAAACTGTACACCAATAATAGTTAGTCCCAAAAGGTAATGAGACATCTCCTCACCGACTCAAGCTTCTTTTCTAACCATTTCCCCATGCAATAGGCTACTAGAGGAGGAAAAGGTTGCTCTTGGTAAAATTGGTTTCTTATAAAGGCCTTATGAAATCAAGTTGAAGAGCACAAAATCGTTGCCTTTCATGAGTGCAAATGCTGAGTCCTGACTGGAGTTTTCCTCCCCTATTTTGCCGTTTTCTTCCCTTTAGGCATTTTTTATTTTCTTGTTTGATTTGTTAAAGATGGTTATTCATTTTATAGAAAAGGAAAAACATGGAAGCCCTAGATGATCCTTGCATGGGACAAAATTTCCATTCCATTGGGTCTTGGACATGGATCACCCATGGCATGAAAACGTTGACTTTTGAGGCTGGCCAGCCATGACAAATAGATGGTAGTTTGTGTTCTAGGTACACAAAATTGTATCAAGTACTCTTTGGGACATGCATGATGGTTCCATGAGATAACATATTTATAGGAAAATATGACTTTTTCCACTTCATTTTCCGGGCACTTCCATATTATACTCTAAGCCAGAACTAGTTGGCCTCTAGGAAGCCTCCTAGTATCTTTACTTCCCTTATTTGTTTGCTCATTGCCATCTCCGTTTTATCTCTAGGTGAAACCTGTGTAGTTCACGAAGTTAACTTGTTACAGTGTTTGCCAGCTTAACCAGGTATCTTGTAAGGAAATCATTTCTAATAAAGTTGGTATGCCAGGGTTCATCATTTTATAAGTGTGGGTCAGGATTCAGTTCACCATGTTAAACTCTCTTGCTGCATGTGATTTTTCAAGCTTTGTCAAGAACAAAAAGTTCCAGGGATGTGCAAAGCATCACTGCTTGGTTTCCATGGAGACCCTGCTCGTTAGGCTATGGAAATGCTGAAAAGGCCAGAAGAAGACTGACAATACAAGGCTTTAGTGACTGATCTGGGGAGCCGGGCTGAATTAATGAGATTTTTCACAAGGACTTATTAGTAAGGCACTTAGGTGTACCACTTAGGCTTACTTTCGTTTTCCTACCGAGTTGGAAAGCAGACCTGGAAAGATTTAATTGCTGTTTTTAAATCCTATAAGATGATTTTAACCTATACCACTTAAAGGGCATAAAGAAAAGCTGATTTGTTTTTAAAAGAAAAAAAAAATTCTGGTGTGAGATTTTTTTCTTTCTTTCTTTTTTGCTTTTCTGTTGTTGTTTTTTTATTAGTGACAACTGCCCTTTATCTACCAAAATGGAAAATTCAGTGGTATTTATTATATTGAGCAGTTAATTCCCACATGCTGAGAACACATTACTGCTTAAAGTAGGTTATCTCAGCTTTCATTTAGAACCAAATGAGAGATGCCGTGTCAGTGGCAGTTACGTTTCCTAAGGCTGTATTAATTTATGATTGGATGCTAATACAAACTGTTAATGCTGAAGTAAAACAGGGGACCGCTGTTTTTCTTGTCTTTTATTCTCCTTTTCATAGTAATGGAACGGAAGGCATATTTAATAGGTCAGTTTAGCAAAAAAAAATGCATAATTTTTTTAAAGATTTTTTTTTTAAAAAGGAACCAAAATCTAATATAAACCAATAGAAAGTGAGAAAAAGAAAAGAAAAAGAAAGAAATCAAAGAGAAAACTAAAAGTGGAGAAAAAATTTAAAAGGAAAGAAAAAAAGATAGGAGTTTCTTTATAGAAGTTATAAGTACAAGTTATAAATGGTTACAACATAGCTTTTTTCTTTCTTTCTATAATCTATTCTACGTACTCATCAAAATCATAAATCATAAGTTCATTTTTTTCCTTTTTTCATGCAAAAAAAATTTATAGGAGGTTTTTAGTCAGCAGTAAATGTAGATATTGTCTTTTTTTCTGATTGGATAAGTCAATTTAACCATATCAGCTTGAATACAGGTTGTCCGCCTGGAACCCACACTGTATATCGGACATTAATACAATTGAGCGGGTTCAGAGGTATTTTTCGAGAAGACTACTCCACTCCTCTACTCACAATAGAATTCCCTATGCCTCCAGGCTTGAAAATTTGGGCTTGGACAATCTGGAACTGTGCCACCTGCGGTCCGATCTAAGCATAGTACACAAAATTGTCTGCTACAGCCTGTCAATGACTTCTTCAGCTTCAACCACAATAATACACGGGCAAACAATCAATACAAACTCAAGGTAAACCGCTTCAAACTCGATCGCAGAAAATATGACTTCAGCAACAGAGTGGTCAATACCTGGAATGCTCTACCCGACTCCGTTGTTACAGCCTCAAACCCTCACAGCTTCAATCTCAAACTGTCTACCGTGGACCTCACCCCATTCTTAAGAGGTCCTTAAAGGGGGCGTGCATAAGCGCACCAGCGTGCTTACCATCCCTGTCTTACTGTCCCCATTTATCTGTATTTATTTCCTTTGTTCATGTTTATGTTCATACCTATACTTGTTATATTGTACACGTTTGACAAACAAATAAAATAAATAAATAAAATAAAATATCAAGTTTCATCATCTTCATCAGCCATTCCTCCATTATAAATAACGTGATTTTTCCCATCTTTGTGCAGACAATAATCTTGCTGATGTTCTCATGTACAAAAGCAATGTTTGCACGACTTATGAATGTTTGTTCATAAACCCAAAAGAAAAACCTCTGGTTTCAATTGTATATTAATCATTAAAATCCTACAGACCAATGCATGTATTTGAATCCAGAATTTTCTAGTGTTTTTAATATTCCCACCAAGCATGCAACTTTAGGATATAAGTGAAGTAAAGAGAAAGTATGTGACTCAAAATATCACCTAGTCAGCATTTTCTACCCTGATTCTCACTTATATTTTGACATTTTGCACTCATTTTTTATTTATATCTTATTTACAAGGTGCTATATAAGGCTAATATTTAAACATACAGTTACTTTAAGAGCACTTTTAAAAGAAGAAAGATATTAAGCAAAGTTTATGTAAAACAGCTTCATCTTAGATTGCTTGTCGTGAGATAGTGGTAGTGATGTTGGGGAGATCAGGCCTTCCTTAAGATGCCGTGTTGTTTAATTGTTTTCAGATACTGGCAGTGTTTATTTTGTATTTACATCTGTGCATCAGAAAAACCTTTGATGGCTAATGAGTTAGAATACTGAGATATTTGCTTTCAACAAAGCTTTGTATTTGCTGACATCAGCAGCCTCTAAATAGCGGTTATAGTATGAGGGAGAACTGTTCTTACTTAGGACAAAAGCAAACAAATCAAAATAAAACCAACTCTCTCTCACCCATATGTTTCTGGGAGATGTAAAACCATAACATTGCTTCTCAGTAATCCACAACAAAGGCACATGTGGGTACGTTCCTCAGATTCCTGTACAGTAGACTAATCCGCTTAATCCCACTGTTAGCCTCTCTGGCAAGAATTTCACCGTCATTTTTGATTTGGCAGTTGTAAAATCTCTTATTAGTGTTGTGTGTCAGAAATGGCATGAGAGCAGAAGTGTGAGAGCTATTGTGTTTGTTTTCCATCAGCAACAAAACAATTTTATTAAAGGGGCCAATGGGGAGGAAGGGTTTTCTGCTCTTGGATACACTTTTAATGCTAGTTATGTTTTAATACTCTTTTATCAACTTTCATTGAATTCCCTTGCTTTGCCCATTTTCTATTCCCAGATGTAATAAGGAAAAAAGAAAAGAAAAATAAAATTTACCCTAATCATCTAAACTAGGGGTCTTCAAACTTGAAAGATTTAAGACTTGTGGACTTCAACTCCCAGAATTCCTCCTCCAGTCATGTTAGCTCAGGAATTCTGGGTATTGAAGTCCACAAGTCTTAAACTTGCCAAGTTTGAAGACCCTTGCTCTAAAGCCAATAAATTTTTAGGGTTAATTAAAGATAGACGTGGGGTGTATATAGAAGCCTGTATAGACTAATAATATCACAGTCTGTAGCCATACTGGGAGTTTTGGCCCATTTTCCCATTCAGCTAGAGTCGTCTTTTTCCCAAAAATTATTGAAGATACCCTCCTCTTTCATGTGTCCTACTGTGGACACTTGTAATCAGACAACCCCTGCCCCCAAAATCCCATCTATTTCCTTTTAAAAGGCCAATATTATGGTAGAATGAACTGGATAAAATTTTAGGATAGTAATATTATACCAGTGAGTTAGGTGTGTATTGATCCATGCACATCCATGGGTTAAAAAGTCTTATCTTTAATAGAAAAAAGTAGTATGTGTAATATTATCATAATATTTTTCATTAAAACAAAAGAGTCTCTAACCTTCATCTTTAATGAAAATGTCAAGCTTTAATTGACCAATGTCTTAGGCTGGGTGATATTACTCTCAAACATTTCTCCAGGAATGGATGTGATTAAAACATTTAAAGCTAAGCTCATCATTTGTGATGTTGCTATAGAAATGTCAGTAGAAGAATAACATTCTGTAATTTTACTTCTGTGTACATCTTATGACAATGACACTCATTAGGAGTTCGTGTGCAGTGTGGTCTCTGTGCTGAATCATTTTGCTGATTAAAAGGAATTGAAGTCAAAATTCTCTGTAAAATCTGCTGTAGGAAATACACGAGGACTTGAAAGTATAATTCCATTGTCTGGGCTGAAATTCTGTGACTATAATTATTTCACAATGGTTAGAATGGAATACATCCATATGTTTTTTCATATTGTGTTCAGGTAGTTAGTATGTAACACTAATTTGTGCATAGGCAGAAATGTGTGCACCCAAAACCCCTCTGCCTTGCACCTAACTTCAAGAACAGAATTTACTGTAGTTAAACTTTAATTTACTATAGTATTGGGGTGGGATGGTAGGAAACAAATCAGATTAAATAATTGCTGCTTTGAGATTTTTTTTGCTTAATAAACTTATATTTCTTTTTGAATGGTAATTCCCAATGTTCATTTATTGCCAAATTGAGCATCAGCTAAATTGATGAATCAGGAAAAGGAAAGCGAAGGAGTACAATTGGTGTCCTACTAAATTGTAGCCTAATTTACTTGGAAATCAGGTTATAGAACAGATTGCTGAAAAGCTCAGTGTTGTGACACCTGGGTGATAACAAAAGCTGTGGTGGCTCTTAGTTTTGATATTACTTTAAACGAAGATTATTGTGGAAGAACTGATGCTTAAAACTATTAATATATACAAATAAGTGAAATTTGTTGTTGAAGGGTCTTCGTACTTCTGCAAACTCTTATGTCTCAGTCATCCTGATAATTCCCTCTTGTTTCTTGGTGCTTGCATTTTGGCTAAGATCCAGTATTAGAATAGCTGATATATATAGCTTACTATATTTAAGATATGCTTCTTAGAGTGGATGTTTAATTGCATTTCCTGTTCAGCAAATATTTCTAGTTCATGGTGGTGTTGCAGAATTCAGGTTGGTCATTTGCTAAACTATGCATGGCAGATAATTTTATTGAGAAAATAGAAAGCCAGCATTCGTTTTGCCATCAGCTTTCTTAAATATCATATTTATCACTTCTCCAGCGAATGGACCTGGATAGGCGCAGGGAGGATGCTCGAAACCCAAAACGCAAACCACGCTTGATGGAGGAAGATGATTTGCCATCTTGGATCATCAAAGATGATGCTGAAGTGGAAAGACTTACATGTGAAGAGGAAGAGGAAAAAATATTTGGGAGAGGGTCCCGTCAGCGTCGGGATGTGGACTACAGTGATGCTTTGACAGAAAAACAGTGGTTAAGGGTATGTAAAACTTATTCTTTTTGGTATTAATTATAAGATACAAGAACCTGGAGAATAAAGTGTAATTGCCCTCTGAGGTGAACGAGTAATTCGGGGAACCTCCCTATCAGATACTACTAAAATTGTTGACCTTTGTGGTTTTGGATTTGGAATAGCAGAAACTTGCTCGTCTAACTTTAAATTGAGTGGAACGGAAGAACTTTAAATTGAGTGGAACAGAAGAACTTTAAATTGAGTGGCGTTGAAGAACAGGATGATTGAGAAGGAGACATTTGAGCTGGTGGAGTACGAGTTTACCTTTACTTCAACATACTCATTCTGTGAGGGATTTGGCCCCTTCAGTAATTTAAAGAGTTGATAAAGGAATGATGAATTAGGATTGGAAGAATGTTTTCCCATTTCTTTTGTTCTGCACTAGAATGTAGAGCACCAGAGTGACCAGAGGATGTAAATGTGTCTCACATCTTCTTTAGGCAGGGGCATTTCTGAATGCAAATATTTTCATAGTAATTCCCTTCCTTTATCTGTGTTTGTTTGCGTGTTTGTGTGTGTATGGATTCAGATATAAAGAAACCTTTCTCTTGCCTTTGGATGGTCCATTTTGTTGTATTGCTGATGGAAAGACATTTTTGTTAGCTGTAATACATAGTACGATTATGCTGATGAATAAATAACTTGATCCAGGAAGAAGTTCCCTTCAGTTCAGTAGTTTTTAAGTAATTCATATAGTTTCTCAGAAGTGAACAAAGAAGCTTTCGGGCAAAGATACAGAATGATATTTGTATTGTCTGCATTGTAAATGTTTCTGCTTGGATTGTGTACTATATCATAAGTTACATCTCTTAAGTGGATGCAATTTCTTGTGATTTAAAAAACCATTGTTACAATATCACCTATTGGGGAAATGAATAAATACAGGTAGTCCTCAATTTACAATAGTTTGTTTAGTGACCGTTTGAAGTTACAATGGTGCTGAAAAAAGTGTCTTAAGACCATTTTTCACACTTACGATCACTGCAGGGTTACTGATCAAAATTCAAATGCTTGACAACTGACTCATATTTATGACAATTACAGTGTCCTGAGGTCAGGTGATCACCTTTTGCAACCTTCTGACAAGCAAACTCAATGGGGAAGCCAGATTCACTTAACAACCATGTTAATAACTTGACAACTGCAGTGATTCATTTAACAACTGTGATGAGAAAGGACGTAAAATGTGGCAAAACTCACTTAACAACTGTCACACGTAGCAACAGAACCTTTGGGCTCAGTTGTGATCGTAAGTCGAGGACTATCTGTATATCCCTAGAAGTTGGGAAAACACATTCTTTCTGTATTTCCATTTTCTTAGCCCTGCTAAACAATCCTGAAATCCAAAAATATGAACATTTGCAATGAGCCATGAAGATTTATATCCTTGTCTCACCAGATGTTTTAATTCTTCTGAGAATCTTTGTCATTTGGAATATGCCCAAATGCTCTTGCCTGTCAGTTGCATTCTGGGATGGAACATCTGGGACTTGCTTGCTTGGGATCCATCGGGTACTTGATGTAGATTGCATGATTGATATGGGGAGTATTTCAAACAAATTACAACCCTGTCTAAAAAAGGTGGTTTCATCAGAGGCTGAGTAAAAGACAAAGAAATGCTAGCTATTAAAATAAAATAGAAGTTGGGATATATGCACAGCAGTGTTTTTATTTGCCATATAAACAGAACTGACCTACATGGCAGCATTCCAGAAGTAGTGAATCCAAAATGATTTGAAAAATAGCTGCTTGCAAGCTCAGCTAATACTTGTGATTCCTCTCATCCCTTAGGCACATAGGAAGGTGCCTTTTAAAAAAATTAAATTGTGGTCTTTCTACTTCAGGGTTATCCCTCCCTTCATTGCTGGACTATACATCACCATCCACTAAGGTTTCTCGCAGTTTGTTCTGAAGAATTCAGTCTTTCTTGCCCGTACTCTGGAGAAACGAGGGGTTGTACTTGGGAGATTTATGTGAAAAGTGTGTGCTTAGCCTCAGAACAACAAAGTAAAACTATTTTTAATGCTGTACATCACCCAGAGTCCTTCTGGAATTGGGCCGCTTTAGAAATTTGAAGTACATGTAAACAGATGTAAAATTTCTTCACCTGATGATACCTGTATATGCTTGTGGATTCAAAATAACTTGTATATGTGTTATGGTACATTAGCTATGAGAAAGATAGCATGTTGCTGCTGGTGGTGCTAATAATAAATAATAATAATACTACAGGTGGATAAAAATGCCCAATCCAATCTAAACATCTGGCTGACTGTGCGACCAACGATGCAAGAATCTGAGAAAATTTCTAATCATCACATAATAATCTGATCACAAATCATGTATACTTTCAGGAAAATATTTTGCAGTTTTACTGGACTATCAATTGATTCTTTATTATACTCTCCTACAGGAGTACTACCATCTTAATAAATACTTTTAAAAGGTAGCAAAATAATTAAAATGCATACTCTATGTAGGTATATCGTCATCATTTTAGTCATTGTCTGTCCACTGCAGGATGAAGGCCTCTTCCACATGTTTCTGACCTATATGATCCTGGGCTTTCTTTTTCCAGTTGGGCCCACAATCCAATTTTGTGGACAGTTTTTAGCAAGTGGGATCCATTCTATGATTACCTTGGTCCACTTGCCATCAATTCTTCTTGCTATGTGACCAGCCCATTTCCATTTCAATTCCTTTACTATCTTGATGATATCATATACACCTAGGTATATAAAATACATGTAGACTACTATGTTGCAAAATTAGATTAAAACACACAGATTTAAAACAGAGATTGAGGACTATATTCAGATTACAAGGGAACATATTCCATATTTTTGGAAGTGTCTTTTGCATATCTAACATAAATAAGTTGTGATATTGTATAGTAAGCAAGATGGGGAGTGATTTAATTGCTTGAAAGATTATAGAAGATGTAAGAGAAAAAAACTCAAGATTTATCCTGATTTTCTTTGGTAAATAGTTGGGGAAAGAAAGAGAGAGAAAAACTTTACCAGACATCCAAGATTCTCTTATTGTACACTGCAGCAATAAAGTAGAGTTTGGGTAGTCTTTGGGGAATTTGTTTTTTACCTGGCCTACCTGAAAGAGCTGGTAGGCTCCTAGCAGTTCATAAATGTGAAAGATTCTGAATTTTTGATTTTAGATTATTTTGGTTTTTTTTAAATGAGTTAATCTAATTATATTAAAAACCAATGTAGAATTGGGCAAAGGAGATTCTGATTCAAGTTTCAACATAGCACTATATGATTTGGATTCCATTAACGTTCTGTCAAACTAACCAACCAATTTGAAACGTGAGATTGAAATTGGGGGAATAAGGTTAGGTAAACAGAGAGATGAATTTAGCAATATGTGTTTATGCTATGAAGCAACCAAGGTATCATTTTTGCCAACCCATTTTAACAAAAATGTTGCTAATGTAAAAGGGAAGGGTTGGGTTAGTGCCGTGATGGCAAACCTATGGCATGCATGCCCAAAGTGGCACGCGGAGCCATGTCACCTGGCATGCTAGCCGTCGCCCAGCCCAGCTCCACTGCGCATGCGCACGCTCCCCACACCCCCTCACATGGTGCATTGTGGGTGCGGGGGCACGTGGGAGCACATGCATGTACGTGCGCGATTTGGCATGCGACCTGAAAAAGGTTCGTCATCAATGGATTACTGCTTGCAACCAATTGCTTTCTATAACTAGAGATATTTTTGAGTTCAAGTGAAAAAAAAATCAAATGGCAGTTTCCACCCCTTTCCAATCAAAAGTAAATAAGTGATGGTTTGCTGCTTTTTACTGCTTTGTGTGAGATATATTATCTCAGTCTGGTAGGACTCTGTCATACTTACATCACAAATTTCTTTGTGTTACATTGAAACAGTAGAACTGGGAAGTGTGCTGCAACTGTGTTTTACTGATATTGGCTACATATCATTGTATCCGATAAGTAGTTCTAGGACTGGTTTCATTAACATTAGTGAAGTCCAACATTGTCAGTCTTATATATCATTAGAGTCTGCTTTGGAGAACTGTATTAAATGATCTGGGAAAGATTTTGAGAAAAAGGAAGTGTTACTGTAGTGTAGACATTTGTTCACAGTGTGCTGGATGGAAAGCTAGTGTTATTAAAAATTTGTAATTGAGTACTATGGCATCTATTTCAGAGAAATAGTGTAGATTCTGCTGAGGCTCATTAATGAAATATAGGGTTTGCAGGCTATGAAATACACGAAATGGTGTCACATATGTAGAAGACTACATATGCTCATTTACATTTTGTCAGTTTCAAAAGGTTTAAATTGACTGTTCACATAATTAATACAAACCACAAATTAACCTCATCTGATTAAAATTATACACTTGCATTTTAATTGATGAACACTAATGTATGAATTTTCACGAATCACAAAATGCAGAGAATACATTTTTATTCAAATTGTTGGATTTTTTTTTTTAAAAATCATGTTTCATAATTTAGCAGCATTTGTCTGCTATTCACAAAATTATAAAATACACAAAAATGTATATATTTATGAAAATCTGTAATCTCCATTGCAATATTATTTTTACAAAAAAATATTAAAAGAGGCAAATTCAAGCAGGTGCGGCATGTGAAAATTAATTGACCAATGGTGTGCTTATGTGTGAGCAGAGAGAGAGAAAAAATAGATCATTTGATTTGTTTAATTTTAAAAAAATCATTCCCAAAAGCATGTTAAACCAGGAAGGTTAGAAAAATTAGTGAATTGGGGGGGGGGGGGAGGAAATTGTTATTTAAAGCAATCCAAGTAAATTAAAATTATCTTTGAATAATGAAGCAGCTTTGGGTGCTACGCAGCCTTAAAATACAGACTTCACTGTTTTCGCTTTTTAAAAATATATATACATTTATATTTCTGGGTTTTTAAAATATTGATACTATAATTAAAATGCTTCCAGGAATCAGTAACTAGTCTGCCGAAAAATAATTTTTATTTGTATTCCTGGAATAATAATGGGAAAATATGATAAGTAGTTGTCAATATTAAAGAGGCTTGAAGGGAGAAGGCTTTGGGCCTTGTGGTAGGTAGTAGAATGAAACGGCAGATTTGAGTATCTACATTCCTTTCAGTGTTGCCTTTTCAGTAAAATAAAATTACTTGTATATGAAAACATAGCCTTTCCCCAGCTCTCTTTTTTTTCCTGATCAGCTGATGAAGAGACTAGCAGCTCGCTGCTTTGCTGGCTTGTTAATTTTATCCCCACTAACTGTGATTTCCGATAGCCGGCCTGCTGATAGTGGTAAGGTAAATATCCTTTTTCATTGCCGTCTTGAAGATTCAGTAGAACTACATCGCAGGCATGTGTAGGTGTGTAACACATCAAAAGCTGATGTTCTCTGTGTTTTTCTGTGTACAAATGAGTGCTTAAGGAGAAGCGATAACATTAACTGTTGACAGCCCTGCATGCTGTATTTATTATTAGAATTTCTAGCTTCCAAGATTTGCAGAACAGTTTCTTTTGCATAATCTTCGGGAACTGCTGTGATATGTAGTGGGTGTCCTGCTTTAGCCAAATGAATATTAATGAATGTGTGTGCAGATATATACATACATACATATATGTATGTATAGAAACAGTATATTCATATTCATACTCTCTTTTCTCCCATCTAACTCATCAGATCTTAAGCTGCTTCATAGTGCTTTGCTGAATGCTGTGGAAGCATGGTGGAAATTGTCTTTTGATTATTAAGGCCTGGGTTAGCGTCTCTCCCTCAGGATTCTGTGTTCATGTTTGTTCGTTGGATTTGCACATCGAAGGATGAATAAGAAACAGAGGCTGAAATCTTCCTGGCATTTTTAACATGCCAGCCTGTTTTGTCTGATGTACCAGGTTTATTCACAAAATGTTTTGCAAGCAACATAACCCAGTGAAAGGAATTGTGTCTGGGATGTAATCACTCTTTGTACATTGATTGTTACACTCACATGATCATAAATATTAGCCATGTTTGGTGCTGTGGAAAATGAAGGTAATTGCCTTACGATTAGAGCTGTTTCAGCTCAGAAAAAGATTGATTCACATTTGCATGTATCTTAGGTATTAAAGGGGAGCAGAAAGGACAGTGTCAACATTTATGATTTGAGAAAGCATCATGAAGGCTGATGTAATTTATTTTTAAAAAGAAGGGTTGCATTTTTCTTTTCTTTTTTCTCCAACACATTGTTAATTTTAAGCTGCTTGTAAAACAGAACTACTCACCTCTCTGGCTTTTTTCTTCTGTTTATTTTTTTTTTAAGTTCAGATTCCCTGATTGTCACATATATTTCTGAGAGTGTGAACAATTTCTTTTCAATCAGATCTGGTTTTGCAGCATTTTTCATTCTGTCATTGTATTGTGTTGTTGGCTGTGATTTAAGGTTCATATTTGCAGGTAAATTTTAAACTAGTATATGTTGCCTGAATGTGTTTGAATTGTGTTGTTTCTTCCTTACCCCATAACGCTACTATTCTTTAGATATCAAACAATACATTGTTTGCTACTTCTGCATTGTGAGTAGGCATTGTCTTAAGGAAAAACACGTTGTTTTAGATGTATAATACGGAGACATTTTTTGAAATTCTGTTTGTAAACTCGCTTGCAAAAAGAGTAGTGTGTGTGAATATATTTTGAAGGAATTTTTGTTTTGCTTTGTTAAAATTGTTCTGTATATAAAGATACCTTAAAAATGATATCTGAATGTAATTGTTTTAAAGAATACAATGGATCATTATTTAATTGAGTGTATACAGTTGCATCAACAAACGCCTTTTGAGGTTGATCTTCCTTTCTACAATCAGACTACTTATGAACAATGGTATTGCTGTGTTTCTAAAAATGGTCCCTAAAATTCTTTTATTCAACATGAACTTATAAACTGTTCAGTTCATAAACACTACAAAGTTGTTTGCATCATTTAGATTTCATTTAGTATACATTTACTCTACGCATCTTTACATATCTATATATTTTCCTGTTTTCCTAATTAATAGGCAATTGAAGACGGCAACTTGGAAGAAATGGAAGAGGAGGTTCGGCTTAAAAAACGTAAAAGGAGAAGAAATGTGGATAAGGATTCAGGCAAAGAAGACGGCGAGAAGGCAAAAAAGAGGAGAGGAAGGCCTCCAGCTGAAAAATTGTCACCCAATCCACCTAAACTTACAAAGCAAATGAACGCCATAATTGATACCGTGATCAACTATAAGGACAGGTAAGGTACTATTTTTCCTAATCAGCACTTTAGTTTCTTTGGAACAAATTGCATTTTCCAAATTTTCATCATGCCATAGTTTGACATTAAGGTGCCCTTGCATAGAATTCTAGAAATTTGTTTCATATAAAACCTTCTACAAATTTGAAATCTATGTGTATACACAGAGAGAAAGAGACACACACAAACATACTTGGAAAGACAAACATTTGTGTATATTCTTGTATCTCTGCTTATGAATTCAAGATAAATATTTGTAGTATTGTCCTAAAATGAGAGTATAAATAGGTGCAGGTGTGTATGTGTGTACATGTGTGCATGTTGCATATATTCTTGTGGATGGATAAGTAGAGAAGAAAGTTTGTCTGTTTCAATCAAAATAAGCAGTCTGCCATCTACATAAACTTATAGAGAAAAGTTGTACTACTTAAGTAATAGTTTCATATTTCACCCACATAAAAACTTTTCTTAAAAGAGTAAGAATTTCTCTATCTCATACTAGTGCTTCAGAAAGTGAATGTTGAAGATTCTTCTGGGATCTTCATAAAGTAAAACTTGGAACTTTTGCATAGCTAGCATTAGATTTAGTAGGTTCCTTGAAACACCAATGGGATGATTATTCTTTATTGGAAATTCTGCTCAAGTAAGTAGAGTTCAAATAAATAAATAAATAAAATAAAAACTGCAATCAAAGAACACAGATAAAAGAATTGCCCTTTTTGGTTATATTACTGTATCTTGAACAGAATAGTCAGGCTCTTTCAATTTATTTATACCAGCAAGATATCAAGACATCCGTAGGCTCTGTGTTTGTTCACACAAAAGGATGTAATTTTAAAGTGCAAAACAGGCAGCCCAAATATCACTATCAGACCCCCAGTATCCCTTTTGTGCTTTCCCTTCAGTGGATGATGGAGTTTTTTCTTTATTTTTGCAGACAGTCAGGGCACCCATTTTACCCTTAACTCGCCCATCATAGACTTTTTGGATGTGGCCTTCAATAAATCCCACCAAGTTTAAGTCAACCGATTGTGTAAGCTTACTTCCCCTCTCAAGAAAAGTAGACTAGTCTGACACGTTTTAAAGTGATCTTGAGATCACCTAACAAAGTTTGTTTGTTTGATTACTTTTAAAAACAAATTCTCTCAGAATTATTTAGAGACATATTTTTAGTCTTTTAATTGTGAGGCTAGTTCAGAAGCTTCTGAAACACTGTCACTTGGCTGGGAAAAGAATTGGCCCTTCTCTCGTTCTTCAAGAGCTGGTACATTTTCGGTAACCATTGCATATCTGCAAACAGTTCCTCAGTACTGAAGAATGATACTTTGCATAGAATTGCATTATTTTCCTCTGAGCATTGACTTAGGAATTCTCTCATAACTGTGAAGAAACTGCTGTGATACTTTAGCCAACTGAATGGTATCTTGGAGTAGCATGGATGGACACCAAAGAGTTATGGGGGGGGCACCCATCGTCCACAGCTATTATACATACATACATTACAATTGTTCTGACCCGACTCCAAAACATGACAAACCCTCTGTAGTTACATAATTGTTCCCTTTATTAGGAGCGCCAGCAGCCCCAGCAAAAAGTCTCTCTCTCTCTCACAGCAGGCTAACAAGTCTGTCCGGCAGGGAGATGAATAGTTTTCTGCCACACCTATTCATCTCCGCCCCCTGCCTTTTATCCCTAGAGCTAGGGTGGGGCTTCGCTAGCAGTGGTGGCTCTTCCGTCCCAAAGACCGGCCCATAGATTTCCACTGCTCTCCTCTTCTCTGCCTTCTGCACATCTGTGCGTCAGGCACTGGACCCAGCTGTTCCTCCTCTTCCTCATCAGCCACCTCCAGACCTGGGGGCATTTGACTCTCCATCTGAGAGCTGACGGACAGCCCAGGCTCTGTCTCTGTCTCTATCTCTGACAACTACATTCCTTCTCCCTCGGAGCGCTCAGGTTGTCTTGATGCTGGCCCTGACTCCCATGCTGCCTCCTCATCTGATTCGGCTGCTGGAGGGGCCGGCGTCCAACAGGCCACAACAACAATACCAG
>JANHJO010003714.1:313167-325327 GCA_032468235.1 Pseudoxyrhopus heterurus | reverse complement strand
TAGATATCTATGTCATCCAGGTCATGGTTGTCCCAAAGGTGCTTTTCCAAAAGGCAACTGGATTTTCTTGGATTTTCCCTTGAAAACATTTTGCCTCTCATCCCAAAACTGAAGAAGCTTCTTGAATGAAAAGTGAAATGTTTTCAAGGAAAAAAAACATGACAGTCCAGTTGCCTTTTGGAAAAGCACATTTGGGACAAATTCCTAGATCCTTGCCTTCTACCAGACTATTTAAAATTCTATCCCTCTTTGTATTTTAGAATAGGTATGGAACAACATTAGTTGCAAGTTTTGAAAATATACTAATAAACCTGATACTTTTGCAAATTCTTCCTTCCTAATGTAATTACAATAGCTATGTTACCAAAATTTTAAAAAGTTAATATATCATGCACAAATAAATTTAATAATTTATGTCTCTTACTTTATCTCTGTAATTTCCTTCTTGCTAAGAAGAGCTACCACTACTGTTTCTATAATAAGGTTAACTAATAATGTATATAAATATTCATTCTTATCAGGGTACTAGCAATATTACAAATTTCATTTATTATTCTGAAAACATTTCTGAATTCAGCAGTATACAAAATCAGAAAATACAGGACATAATATTGAATCACATTATTCCTGTTTAGGAAATGAAGAAACATAGAGCCACAAAATCTGAGCTGCAGAAATACAGACAACCAGTAGATGGCAACAGAGATTTTAAAATGTTGTATAGCGGTTTCCTGCCACCTAGAACTGTGGTTTTTAAAGTGGGGGTAATTACATTACAGGCTTATCGTGGGGTAGTGGAGCAATTTCTAATTGCTTGTTTATGATTGAGGATCCAATTTGGGACAGCTGGGTTTTTTGGGGGGGCGGGGAGGTAACGATTCAAGACCGAGAAAGGGGAAGTGTGCAGAAAAAGCTTAAGAAACACTGATCTAAAGTGTGATCCCAATTTTTGCAGCCTGAACTTGGCAGTTGTAAGGACACAAGAGTT
Organism: Pseudoxyrhopus heterurus; assembly: GCA_032468235.1. Taxonomy (NCBI): domain Eukaryota; kingdom Metazoa; phylum Chordata; class Lepidosauria; order Squamata; genus Pseudoxyrhopus; species Pseudoxyrhopus heterurus. The sequence goes on along the minus strand of JANHJO010003714.1, from coordinate 324,339 downwards.
ACACCTCTTCCTTTTCTTCTATTGTGTGCTTGTGATACAGTGATAGACAGTATTTGACCCGTGTGACTTCAAATGTCTTTGTATATAGTATGTTCAGATGAATCACAGATGGCATAAAATCAATGGTCACCAAGGTTTTGTTGATTTCAGATGTCACTACCAGAGATTTATGAAAGGTTGAACGTGACCTAGTAAACTGGTGTTAAAGCAACAGAAGAAACTGCAGTGGGTCATAGGTTGATATTAAGTGCGTGTTCACAAACATATTTTTAAAGTCTAAGAGAATATCATTTAGTGCAGTGATGTTCAACCTTGGCAACTTTAAGACCTAGGGACTTCACCTCCCAGAATTCCCCAGCCAGTCATGCTGACTGGGGAATTCTGGAAGTTGAAGTACTTAAGTCTTAAAGTTGCCAAAGTTGGATACCCCTGATTTAGAGTTTAGTGATTTATGTAGTGTCTTGTACATAGGAAGGCTTTCTGAGCCTGTGAATGTGTATTTAAATATGGATGGGAACTTTAATCCTTATAAAGAACAGCTGTCTTCAATGTAGCACTGCAAAGAAATAACATGAATCTAACCTTGTATCCAGCACAAGGTTCACAAATGGATATAATCATTTTGGAAGATCTGGTCATCCAAATGTTACATGTACTATTTTAAACTATTGTTTGACATATATTCATGGTGAAAATCTGGATGTTATGTCAGTTTATGGGGAACTATAAAAATGACTCCAGCTGAAGTCAGCTGTAATAGCACACGCCAAATCTCAAGAGATCTCCACAGAGGGTTGTGTTGCTGAAATCTATGTTGTGTTTGTATTAGGAACAGCAATTCAGTCATTTATTTGAGAAAAACATATATAGTATGGTCATATTCATAGAATAGAATTCATTCATAGAATTCTCCCAGGGAAAAAAAAAGCTTATACTGTTAATATGTATTATGAACTCCACGTCTTGAGTGACTCTGAGCAGGAAGACATGGCTCAACTTGAAATATTTTTAGTACTAATACTATTAATAACAATAAGAAGAAATATGTATGTACAAAATATGTGTGCATGGAGAATATCCATTGCATTTTGTTCATTTTAATGCTCAGGATGACCCTTCTTCCTCCACTGGCTTAAGTTTTATTATAACCCTTAAAGCCCAAAGGAAGCACACATGACAACATTTTTTTCTCTGCTGATTAATTACCTTAAATATCTCTTAATCGATAAATCATTGATCTAGAAATGTCAGAAGAGCTGGCAAACAACCGTTCCAAAATACGCAAATGAATAAGATTGAAGTATGGTAAAACTATTGTAATTTCCAGCAGAGGAAAAACATTTCTACATGATGTGATTGAAGAAACAAAATAGGAAAGTAAAATCCATTAAGCAATAAATAGATTCCATATGCACAGGCCAATACCTGGAAAAGGAATGACTGTTAATCAGTTTCCCGCTAAATATCAGATTTGTTTCATTTAATGCCTTCCTGTGGCTTAACTTTTCAAGAAGACAGCACATTGAAAGTCAGCGAGAATCAAGCTCAACTTGAAGGACGCTTCTTATTCAGCTGACCATATTGGCCAATAACAAGCATTCAGTAATACTCTGAATGTAGCACAAGTAGTCCCCGACTTACAACACTTCATTTAGTCACTATTCAAAGCTACAATGGCACTGAAAAAAAGTGACTTGTGACCATTTTTCACATTTAGAACCACTACAGCATCCCAATGGTCATGTGATATACATTTGGATGCTTGGTAACTGACTCGTATTTATTGCCATGTCCCGGGGTCATGTGATCCCCTTTTGTGACCTTCTGACAAGCAAAGTCAATGGGGAAGCCAGATTCACTTAACAACCATGTCACTAACTTAACAACTGCAGTGATTCACTTAACAAATGGGGCAAGAAAGGTTGCAAAACGGGGAAAAATTAACTTAACAAATGTCTCTCTTAAGAACAGAAATTTTGGGCTCAATGGTGGTCGTAAGCCGAGGACCTGTGTATTACAGTCTCTGAGAAGACATTATTCCTCTTCTTTTCATGCAAAAAGCCATTAGAACTCCTTCCAAGTTTTCCAGATTTCTGTAATGCATTTTGAAAACCTTTGCCTTTCATTCGTGATTTTTGATGATGTCTGCAAAGAGCAAAAGCTCCTTTTTTATCCTTGTTAGTGCACAAGATCCTTTAGTTGGTTCATGGTGAAATGCTGTAAATATTTATGAATGGTCTTTGACCAAACATAAGATTCAAATGCAGCTAAGCAAATAACCCACACATCCAGTACATAAACGGTGATGCATGTCACACTGTAGCATATACAACAATTCATTTAGCGACCGCTCGAAGTTACAACATCACTGAAAAAAGTGACTTAAGACCATTTTTCACGCACTTACAACCGTTGCAGCATCCCCATTGTCATGCGATCAAAATTTGGATACCTGGTAACTGGTTCATATTGAAGACGGTTGCCATGCAATCACCTTTTGCAACATTCTGACAAGCAAAGTCAATGGGAAAGCCAGATTCACTTAACAATTGTGTTCCTAAATTAACAGCTGCAGTGATTCACTTACCAACTGTGGCAAGAAAAGTCATTAAATGGGGCAAAATTCACTTAGCAACTGTCTTGCTTAGCAACATCAATGTTAGGCTCAAGTACCTGTATAGATAATCCGCAACTTATAACTATTCAATTCATTTAGCAACTGTTCAAAGTTACAATAGTGCTGAAAAAAGTGACTTACAACTGGTCCTCACATTTACGACCATTGCAGCATCCCCAAGGTCACACGATCAAAATTCAGGCCCTTGACAACTGGTGTGTAATTATCCTGGTTGCAGCATCCTGAGCTCATGCGATTGCCATTTGTGAATCTCCCATCCGTGTTTCTGAGGAAGAAAATCAATAGGGGAAGCCAAATTTGCTTAATGACCATATGATTCACTTAACACCGGTGGCAAAAAGTCCTAAAATCTGGTGTGACTCACTTAAACAACGGCATTGCTTAGTCACAGAAATTCTGGCCTCATTTGGGGTCATAAGTCAAGGACCATTTGTAGTCATGTAAAAGCAAGCTAGCCAGCATGAAAATACCTTTTTTTTTTTTTTTTGTATCAGAAACCTCATTTATCTAAGGAATGTGAATGAACAATAACAAGAACCAAGGGTCAACTTTCTCCTACATGAGACAGACTGATGTGTTAAGATTGGCTGTAATTAAATATGAATAGCATGAAGATCTAGCCGGCCTATTCACTAAAAGGGACAGCAAGAACAGAGTGGATGTCACAAAAGAATGCACAATGCAAAAAGACGTGTCTCGCTCTTTCAGCCTCCTCTACAGTGCTTCAACTGGGCGAAGTCATTGTGAAAGGGAAATGTTATGCTGTCTTCCATGAGCAACAGTGAGAGGACAGAGCACTGAAATAGGCCATTGTGAATGCTCTGTATTGCTTCGGGGTCGCAAGGTTACTCACAAGCATTTGCAGTTTTCTCAGTGCATTCTTAGTTTTCTCTCGAGATAAAGCTTTATTGCGCCCCTTCTGTATCAGATTGGTACACAGAAAAACCAGTCAAGTACTGGTCCTGTAAATCTTATAAGTGGCCACCTTTTTTTTTTTAAGAAAAGAAAGAAAAACTCCTATGCATTTTTTTGGGATCACACCTACTCTTTGAGTTGACAAGTGGCATTATTTATCAGTGGAACCAGTGGAATGGTTTGCCTTCAAAAGTTGTGAGTGCTTCATCACTGGAAGCTTTTAAAAAGAGATTGGACAACCATTTGTCTGAAATGGTATAGGGCCGTGGTGGCCGAGGTACTCCAGTGTGGAGGTTTGCAAAACTGGGCAGAAGGAATAGGCTTCTTTATATATCTTCTGAAGATAAAATACGCATGTAAAAGTAAGAAAGAATGTCATTTTAATTCACATTCAAGGAATTTAATAATAAAGTAATGGCAGCAAAGCTGAGTCAATAACCAATTTAATGTTATAATATCTAAAGAATATTTAATCTTCCTTTTTTAAGAAAGATTAATTGCTTTGTCTGGAAGCAAACAATATACATGTCAATCAAAATACCATACAGTGCTGGATATATCCCCAAATATACAGTGCATCACCTATATACAATTAATCTTCAGTTTAACGGACTCTGGGTTAAAAAATTTTATCTGGATCCACTTTCATTTAAAATAGAGGCTTTATTGCATCAATAGGGAGTTTGTTAGTTAAATTGAGGTAAATAATGCCATTTATGACTGTATATTTATACATATACACACACACATACATACATCATACACACATACATACATGTGTATTTCACAAATGACAAATAGATGCAAATGGTGTCAGTTTGGATTTAACCAATATTTAGACTGAAGATACATCCTTGTTCCCTTATCCCTTGCACCTGTGAAGTTAATAATTCAGAAGCATCTTCCATGAAAATGTATGAATTGTTTACACAAGAAGCAAAAACTTAATAATTTATTATACTCTGGTTGCTGAAATTAGTTAATGGGGGAGAGATTTTGTTCTGCGTTTCCTGTTTCCCACTCCCCTCCAATACATTCACAATAGAATAGATTTAATAACATTCAGAAGAAATGCTCATGCGGCTGGAGAAATTATTCTTTATTAGTAGGTGGTAACTATGCAAATGAAGGAATATTAGTCTTGTACTAAAAGCTGCATAACAAAAGCAGGTTCTGGAACTCAGCCCTGCATAGCTTTGGTGTAGATGCTTAAGTGAGATGAAATACACTTTGGAATTATTTATTATAACGACTCCCCATTTAAACAGAAAATTCTAAGTGCCATCCAAGCGGGCTGCATTTCAAGTCATGCTTGAAAAATAACGATACGGTTGAGGGAAATATATTGTCTACTCATCAACCACAGATTCCTTCAAGAGGCAAAGGAATAGGGGATGGCAGGGAAGTCTATACGATTAGGCTGTTGTTATTTCTGCTAATGAAATAAGCAGCAGATGGGATGAGATGAGCAGCCCCAGAGGTATTACTGCCTCGACTGCCATATTTATTTTCCTTTGGGAAACTGCACAATAAATATTGGATGCTAGTCAAATCACAAACCAACAATGTGCCTTTGTGCTACTGCAGAGACAAACGAGCTGTGGGTAAAGTATATTTCAGTTCTATGTAATTAAGATAATTTGTATGTGATTGGCCCTAAATGTTGCTGATGCCAAGTATCAGCCAGTTACTAGCGTGAACTCTGCAGGGCACATGCTAGAACAGGTTAACATAGTTCTTCCACCCTCTGTGCCAACTGGCCCCTTTCTCACAATCACACCTACGTATGGTGTGGTATTCATGTATGCAGACCTATTTGATATTTTTGATTAGCCGGCGTTTCTGATCAGTCTCTTAACACTCCTGGGTGTGTATAGGATGCCTTCCTTGTTAAACAGTCAGAGGGGGAGGATTTGTGGCCTCTAAGTACATCCGAGTGGGAGGGATCTGGCACATTCTCTTGTGAATTCAAGGATTTACAACCCTCATGAAATGAGAGAATCTCTCTTTAAAAGGCAAGTGCCAAGAATGAATGAATGGGCAGGACGGCTTGTGCCAAGACCAGCTTTCCTTCTCAAGTACTTTGTGCTGCATTGCCTTAATTGACTCAGCTATCCAGGACTCCGTGGGGGCTCCCTCCCACTCACCCCCCCACCCCAGATTAATACTTTCGATATCTTGCCCTGATTCCACCCTGAGTTCAGCATCAGTTGCACAGCCATCTCATCTTTTGTGTTTGTTTGGACTGTATCATTATTCTTGAGCGTGGGCACCTGATGCCCTCTGATTTTGTCTAGGCACCAGGCACGTTCGTGAGTGTTAGCTCAGTTGGAAGTTAACTTGGGTTTTGCCTGGCCTGCAAACTGCTCTTTGTGGCCCTTTCTTGGCACGACTTTCTGGCAAATGGTTTGGCCCTTATTTTGTTCTTGAATTATCCTGTTGCATTTCCTTCCCTGAATTGTTTTGTTGCCTCCTTGGCTCAGAAAGTTCTTTTAGCTTTGTATGCTATCCTGGAGAGTTTTACCCACTTGTTTAAAAAAACAAAACTGATGAGTCTAATTTATGATTTCATAAATGGCGTAGCAGAACGTATGAACTCTCTATTTCAATTGCCCCTTGCAATTGGCCATATTTTACATAGGAGCCTCCATTTGAAAATGAATGAATGAATGAATGAATGAATGAATGAATGAATGAATGAATGAATGTACAAACTAAGAGACAGATAGACAGGAATTTGGGGCATTTGGAAAACTTTTACCAAAGGACTTTGCTCAGGTACAATTTATCCACCTCTATAGTCATTTTTCCCCTATTTGTAAAATTGCCAATCTCAGTTTTCAAGATTCTGTTCTTATTCCAAAGCATCTTAAAGATAATATTCTTGAAATCTATGTCTTCACAGATTTGACAACTCATAACATTTAAATCTCCATTCAGTTTCTCCATCCTTGTCACAAGCACAGATAGTCCTTGCCTTACAACCACAACTGAACTCAAAATTTCAGTTGCTAAGCAAGGCAGTTGTTAAGTGAATTTTGTCCCATTTTCTTGCCAGAGTTGTTAAGTGAATCATTGCAACTGTTAAGTTAGTAACAGGTTTATTAAGTGAATCTGGCTTCCCCATTGACTTTGCTTGTCAGAAGGTCTCAAAATGTGAACACTACAATTGTCATAAATATATGCCAGTTGCCAAGCTTCCGAATTTTGATCACAGGCAGGCAGCTGGAAGCTGAATACTTAACAACCTTACAAGGTAGGTAAAATGAGTACCCAGATTGTTGGGGGCAATATGCTGACATTGTAAACCGCTTAGAGAGGGTTGCAAGCCCTGATAGGCGGTATATAAATACAGTGCTAAAAAAAAAATGTGATGAGGAGAGTCAGCAGTTTTGATCATTGTTATTTTTAAAGGGGTTATGAAAACATGCACAGGATGGGTCTTCTAATAACTAATGGATCCTCCATCTTTAGATGCAGTGTACTCCCCAGAATCAAATGATTGTGAAAAGGGGATTGTTACTTTCAGGTGGAGTTTGTGAGTCTGTTTGCCACTCAGTTTTCAAAAGAGAAGGCTGACCATCGTGGAAGGACAAAGTGAGGTAGGCTCATCTAACCGACATTCCACAGTTAGGAATCCAGAGAACAGATTCCATCATCTTCATCATCATCACATTCCCTAACAAAATTAAGTTCAATGTAGAGAAAAGTAAAGTCTTATACTTAGGCAAGAAAAACCAGAATACATATAGACTGGGAAAAACTAAGCTTAATAGCAGTAACTGCGAGAGGGATCTGGGAGTCTTAGTGGACAACCAGTTAAATATGAGCTAGCAGTGTGCGGTGGCAGCCAAAAAAGTCAATGCAATCTTAAGTTGCATTAACAGAAGGATACAATCAAGATCAAGTGAAGTACCACTCTATAAAGTCTTAGTAAGACAACACCTAGAGTACTGCATCCAGTTTTGATCACACCATAAAAAAGATGTTGAGACTCTAGAAAAGTGCAGAGAAGAGCAACCAGGATGATTAGGGGACTGGAGGCAAAATCATATGATTAACGGTTGCAGGAACTGAGCATGGCTAGTCTAGTGAAGAGAAGGACCAGGGGAGACTTGATAGCAGTCTTCTAATATTTGAGGGGCTGCCACAGAGAGGAGGGGGTCAAGTTGTTTTCCAAGGCACCTGAAGGCCAGACAAGGAATGATGGATGAAAACTGAACAAGGACAGATTCAACCTGGAAATAAGGAGACATTTTCTGACAGAGCAATCAACCAATGGAAAGACGTTGCCTTCAGAAGTTGTGGGAGCTTCATCACTGGAAGCTTTCAAGAAGAGACTGGACTGCCATCTGTCAGATGTGGTGTAGGGTCTCCTGCTTGTGTTGGGGGTTGGACTAGATGATTTACAAGATCCCTTCCAATTCTGTTAATCTGTAATCTCATCTGCAGGAACAAAAGATGGCCCTCCCTGCATTCTACAGGAAAAAGAACCAAACTCTGCAAGAGGACAGTCTCGGGGGTTATTTAGAGCAAATTCTGCTTTATAAGAGTGGAGAGTTTGGGGAGAAATGGGGTTCTCTTTCTGTATTGACATTGTAAGTCTAGCTTTGAGCTTTCTTGAGTCAAACAAGGGGGGAAAACAAAGATGTCCTAGCTTCTGACATGTTCTCTTCAAACTGAGGACTGCTGTGTCTGTCTTCTCCCCAAAGAGAACAGACAAACAACAGCCACGTGTGTCTTCTGAGAGCCATTTTTGCTGTGTGTTCATTGCATTCAGCTCATACTTGGCACAAGTAGAAACAATTCTGAATTTTTCTTTCGGTTCCCAAACCAAACAAGGATGAGATCTACTATAATCCAAACCAGATGATGATGATAATGGCAGGCCATGGGAGCTGTTAAAATAAAGGCCCTGGCTTGTTGCTCTCAGTTTTGAAAAGGACAACTTCCTGCTTTGAAAAACATCAGGACAGCTCCATGAAGGGTGCCTGAATTGCAGAACACGGCACAATTGCCATGTTCAGGAGATCCAGTTCAGATTTGTTGTAAATTACCGGCAGATAGAGATACAGATTAACAAAGCTGGAAGGGATCTTGTAGGTCATTTAGTCCAACCCCCCCTCATCCAAGCAGGAGACCCTACAACATTTCTGACAGATGGCAGTCCAGTCTCTTCTTGAAAGCCTCCAGTGATGAAGCTCCCACAACTTCTGAAGGCAACGTCTGTTCCATTGGTTGATTGCTCTGTCAGAAAATGTCTCCTTATTTCTAGCTGGAATCTCTCCTTGTTCAGTTTCCATCCATTATTCCTTGTCTGGCCTTCAGGTGCTTTGGAAAATAGCTTGACCCCCCTCCTCTCTGTGGCAGCCCCTCAAATATTGGAACCCTGCTATCATGTCTCCCCTGGTCCTTCTCCACTTATGCCACCTTCTCCATTTGCCTCACCCTTTCCTCTCAGTTTCTACTTGGCATCAACAGAGGAAGTGGTTGTTGAGCTTTATTTAATGGCGCCAAGCCTCACCGAATCCCAAGCCAAGCCAGAGAAGCAGAAAAGGTGCCCCTTCCTCACCAGGCAGAAAAGTTCAAAGGTGGGGCTAACAGATGTCCTCTATCAGCTCAGGAGCACCTGAGGCAGGGACGGTGCTGTTTGTTTAACAGCGTCATCAGTAACTGATTATTGGCACGAGCAGGGAACATCTGTTCCATTTACAGAAATGGCTACGCAAACCCCTTTCTCTCACCTGACATCTTCCCTGGATTTTATTGAATCTTTGGGCCCACACAATTACCTCTAATTTCATTGCTGGCCTTGTGTGAAGAAAAGCGCTTCCCCCGGAGCCTCAGCAAAGACACAGAGGTTGATGGCCTCTTCCCTCTATCTCCATCGTTGCCCTTTTATTGGCTGCATAATGCCAACAAATGTATCTGTAACGGCTGGATGCCATTTGTCTCATGGCTGGATTAGTTTGCCTTGGGCACCTGGCTGACTAATCCGGAAGGAACCAGGAGATCTTCTGCTTCAAAATTGTCGCTGTCTCGTTTTCCACGGAGAGAGAAACACCGTCGTGGCAAACAGGAACAACAGATTAGAAAGGTCGTGATCAGAATGGCCTGCTTTCCCTTTCTGACTGGTTGATTGGGATGTTTTATTTATCGGGAGTGTTGTCTCTCTTGCTTGCTACAAATTCTACCCTAATGTTGCAATGAAATCTCCTTTGTTGGTTTTCTAAGTTTTTCTACTTGGTTCTCAAGGTATTTGAGAATTTCTTGTGTTGAATTTGTATTTTACCGACAGGCTGATCCAAGCTTGCTATTCACAAAGCACTGAGGACCAAAAAATTAATCTGTGCTTGATAAATATCTTCAGTTTCCTGAAGTGAAACACACAAATGTTTACTTTTCACAAAGATACTTGATCTTTTAGTTATCTTGTTCGGCTCCTTTCCCATGTTCTTTTGGAGAGTGAGCATTAAGTGATCAGAGTTTACTCAGTACTTTAAGACGGTGGTTCTCAATTTTTTTGATCCAGTTATCCCTGTGACCCAATCACAAATTGCTCTATTACCACCAAGATATGCCCAAATTATCCCCTTGGTATGATTACCCCAGTTTAAAGCCATTGCTCTAAATTGTATTTACAGGACTTAACTTTGATTGTTAAACTTGGTTAACTGGGAGGAGGGAAGTTTAGAGTTTATATGAACACAGTGGGTTAAGGGAACCAAGCTGAGTGTGTTGAATTTGTATTTACTGACAAAGAAATAAAGGGAGACTAGTATAAATCTATTTCTAGCTCTCATCAGCTAGCCATTACCTTCTGGGATTCAAACCGGGCTACTTACATATTAGGTAGATGTATTAACCTTTAAGCCATGGGCTCTCCTGGCTTTGTTGGTTATACCAGGGGAGAGATTAATATTTTTTTGTCAGGGTAACCTGGTCTACCCAGATATGGGATGGACCGGAAGCAGTATGCTCTGTGCCGTATTTGGGTAGACCAGGTTGCCCTGATAAAAAACATTTGAGCATTTCTTCCAAACTTCTATTGATGATGTTTGTAAGCTTCCTTTAGTGGCCGCTGTTACTGTTGTAATTGTTACACATCTTTAAATCACCATAAAATAATGTATTGAAAAATAATGTGAAAACACCGCAGAAGCCACCGGAGAAAGGACTGTACAAGGAAAGGAGAGTTTAATCACACACACCTTTGTCACCTTATAGTCTAAGTGCAAAGTCCCACACTTTATCCATTAAAAATTCCCTTTTCTTTTGCACATGCTCTTTCAAATGAAATAATAGAGAACTTTCATTTGAATTGAAATGTTGCACACACTTTCTCTTTCATCAAATGAAAGAGAATGAAAACAGATTAAATTCTTTTCAGTGAAATTGTAGACTTATCTGCCTTTCCCACATGTACAATGGAAATGAGATCTGGGGAAATAAATCTGAGAGCCTATTGGTGCAGTAAGTTAGGTGCTGGACTAGAAACTGGGAGACCATGAATTCTAGCCCTCTCTCAGGCACAGAAGCTAGTTGGGTGACCTTGGGCCGGCCAGTCTCTCCTCTCCTCTCCTCTCCTCTCCTCTCCTCTCCTCTCCTCTCCTCTCCTC